>RJWM01001847.1:0-142845 GCA_004363535.1 Dasyprocta punctata | reverse complement strand
ATGTCAAAGGAAATCTCCAACAGAGTGAAAAGAAAACCCACAAATTGGGAAAATATCTTAGCCAATTGTCCATCAGACAAAGGACTTCTATCTAAAACATATAAAGAATTAAAAGAAATCAGGCCCCTAAAATTCAAGGACCCAATCCAAAAATGGGCATCTGAGATGAATACACACTTCTCAGAGAAAGAAATACAAACGGCAAATAAATGTATGAAAAAATGTTCAACATCAATGGTCATTCGGGAAATGAAAATTAAAACAACTGGAGTGAGATTCCATCTCACTCCAGAAAGAATGGCTAAGATTAAAAAATCAACCAACAACAAATGCTGGTGGGGCTGTGGGGAAAAAGGAACTCTTCTCCACTGTTGGTGGGAGTGTAGACTGGTGCAACCACTGTGGAAGTCACTGTGGAGATTCCTCAAGAAGCTAGGATTAGAGATTCCATTCAACCCAGCTATCCCTCTTCTGGGCATTTTCCCAGAAGAACTGAAAACATCATACCACAGTGATATCTGTGCACCCATGTTTATAGCAACCCAATTTGTAATAGCCAGATCTTGGAAACAACCCAAGCGCCCATCAAAGACTGGATAAAAAAAAGATGTGGTATTTTTATACCATGGAGTACTACTCAGCTATTAAGAAAGATTGCATTGAGACTTTTATAAGTAAATGGTCACGACTTGAGACCATACTCATAAGTGAGATAAATCAAACCCACATGTGTAAATATCATATTGTCTCCCTAGTGTAAGAAATGGAAAAAATATATATGATCCAAAATCTATAATAAATACTACGTAAGGGTAAAAAACAGCTCGATGAGCAAAAGTAATTGGGAAGGGAAAAGGGGGAAAGAGGGAAGGGAAAAGGAAAGGATAAAAATCTGTGTATATGTATATGTAAGATAACTAAAACAAACACACTGCTGCATGTATTCGTTATTGATAACAAACAATTAATACTCATATGATTAGATCAATTTTACATGTCTATATCTATTAATGTAAACAACCATTTTGAAGATAACAATATGCAATATTGCAACCATTGTCAAGTTTCTATCCTGTTTTGTAAACCTGTAATGTTACTGCTGTGTATTTACTCTAGTCGTTTGTTTGTTTCTTTTGCTTTTTGTCTTTGTTATATGTCTTTTTTTCTCTTAAATAAAAACAAAACAAAACAAAAAGAACATTGTAATATTTAACAGTAGATATTATCATTAATTTTACTAGTTAGAAACTTGATCTTCCAAGAGCCTAAATAGTATTCCATGTTTTCTTGATTATTGAGCTGCAGAGCCAAGACTTGATCTAGATCTCCCAGTACCGTAGCACATGCTGTCTGTGTTTTACCTTTCACCTTTGCTTAGGTCAATTATCTTCATTATTTGATCAATCTAAGTTTTGTTTCTCTATGAAGAACACAGAAGGGGCCAGGGATTTAGCTCAGCAACATAAGTGCCTGCCTGGCAAGCACAAGGACGAGAGTTAAATTCCTGGTATTGAAAAAAAAAAAAAAAAAAGAAAAGAAAAGAAAAAAGAAAAAAGGAAAAGAAAACGAAAAACACAGAATATTTAATTGATTTTAAAAGATCTTTTTAGGGCTGACATAATTTCCTTTTGCATACTCCTGGTAGACATAAAAGTAGATAATTTTATTTACCTGCAAGATCAACCATAAGTGAAGAGAAATAATCAACACTTTGTCAGACTGAGTTAATTTGCCACATGGTGATTCTTTCCCAACACTGACTCTTAACCTGAGTTGTAACCTCTATGCCAACATCCATGTATAGGAAAGTCAAAAAAAATGAAGGATTTGGATAACTCCTATAAATGTTCCCTTTAGACATTATCTAAATTAGTTATTTAATAGAGATTATAACTCTTTAATCACATTAAATTATTATTGCAATAATATTCTACCAGTGATTCATACAAATTTGTATTTTGTTCTCCAAAATGATATCTGAGAAGTATACATCAAGAAACGTGATATATATACACAATGGAATACACTCCTCAGTCATACAAAAAGATAAATTTGAGCCATTTTTAGGAATTAGATGCACCATGAGTACATAATACTAAGTGAAATAAACCAGACGTGGAAGATTAAATGTTGCATGATTTCTCTGATATGAGAAACCAAAAGTATAAATAATTTAAAACATGAAACAAAAGAGAGATGATAGGAAACATGGAGATATAATTTGTGGCAATGGGAAGGGATTGGGGGATTGTGTAGATAGGAGGGAGGAGAGGGGAAAGGGAAAGTAAAAAGGATCAAGATGTTATATGTATATTTATTAAAACCTAAAATGAATGTAGTCATCATATATTGCAAACATATGCTAATAAAAAATTTCACAGGAAAAAATTTAGTATAGTACAATACAGTATTATATTTAGTACTAATCATTTAGTATAGTATAATTCATTAATTGTAGTATTCTTTCAGCTAGCTTAGTAGTTCTAACAGCTGTCTGAACAGAATGATACTTTTTTTTTTTTTTTTTGCGGTACTGGGGATTGAACTCACAACCTCACGCCTGCCAGGGCAGGCGCTTAAGCCACTGAGCCAAACTCCCAGCCCTGGTTTTTTGAGGCAGGGTTGCACTGTGTAGCTCAGGCCGGCCTTGCGCTCGCGTTGTAGCCCAGGCCGGCCTCGAACTCACAACGCTCCTCCTACCTCAGCCTCCCGAGTGCTGGGATTAAAGGCATGCGCCACCACGCCTGGCTGAACAGAATGATACTTCATAGCAATACTTCAAGGGCCAAAATCACAAGTTCAAATCCTTACATTTCTGTAATAGCTAAGTGATCTTTAAGAAGTTATTTAATATCTCTGTGAGTCTCTCATCTGTAAAATATACAGTGCCACTAGGATTGAATAACTTAATATATATAATAAAAGTGTAATTCTGAACAAACCATAAGTGCTATACAAGAATAATATTATATTATCAATAACTATGTTATGTTGCTATTATTGTTATTAGATATGGCAAAATCTTAACATGTGTATGATATTTTTATCTCCTTTAGATTTTTGGTCATCTCCTAATCTAGGGTGAAGTTTTATGTCTTTTTCTTTCCCAAACCTTGCTTAAAACAAATCTGTTTATTCTTTCCCCATTAAGTGGAGGCAAGTAGCACGTTTAAAGAGGTCAGTGAAATCTAGGTCTGTGTCTGGATAAAGACAAAACATCAGGAAGCTGGTAAGGAGATTTTAAGTCCTTTTATAGAAAAATGGCTGTGTCATACTTACTTCTTACTACCAGATTCTGTTGTCAATCTCATAAAACACTTTTTGAAGATTCAATCTCTAATCTTTTTTCTCCTTTTATAAAGATGCTAATCACATCAAGGGAACTCCACTTGCGTAACCTTTTCTGAATATAGTTACCTCCCCCAAAACCCAACCCTCAGTATCATTTCACTAGGTTCAGGACTTCAACATACAGATTGGGAAAGGGAGAGCAATACAATCTTAACTGCAAATGTATGCCTCAAATTAAAGTATTTTAATAATTGATGACTTAAAATTAGGGCACATATTACTACTATACAGGTTACTACCACTTAAAGAACAATTCGACAATCTTGAACTGTAAGTGGAAATGGTTTTTAAGGACTTGATGTAAGCCAAGCGTAGCACGTGCCTTTAATTCCTTGGGAGGCTGAGGCAGGAGGATTGTTGTGAGTTCAAGACCAGCCTGGATCTTGAGTTCAAGCTGGACCTGAACTGCATAGTGAGATCCTGTCTCAAAGAATAGGGCTGGGGATTTAGTTCAGTGGTGTAAGCACCTGCCTGGCAGGTGTGAGGTTGGGAGTTCAATCTCCAGTACCAAAATAAATAAATAAATAAATAAATAAAGATAGGATGTAAAAAATAAGCAAACATACTTGCTGCTTAAAAACCTTCAAAAGTAATATAGCTTGTAATGATATTTGATGACTTCATGGAAAAGTCACATCCCTTAAAAAAATCATGAGGTCTGGTGTCAACTGAAGCTCAAATGATAAACAAAATGAGCTCTTCAATCCTACCAAAATCTGTAATGGTTAACAGAATTAGATACTCAAGGGAACTTGGGTTGCTTCTGGTACCAACTGTATGAACCTAACAGAGTCACTTAGCACCTTGTATTCTTCATCTGTGAAATCGAAAATATGTTACCTACTAGTTAGGATGTTTTGAGAATTAAGTGAATTAAAAATGGTAAGTTAATAAATGCAGATGTGTGCCTAATATCTACACAGTGCTTGATAAATACTGGCTATTCTTATAATTTATATTTCATTACCATTGTACCTTAGAAACATATTCTCTAATAGTTTATATACTGCATTGGATATAAAATAAAAGCAAGAATATCTCAATTAATGTATATTTTAGCTTTATGCTTATTAAATTTACATTTAATCTTAGATCATATATTGTTATTGGATATAAAGTCTAATAAAGAGAAAGTGATCTATATTTTATAGAGAATTTTAAATAAGTGATAGATTGTTAAAGAAAACAATTTCAGATTATACATAGAATTGTATTTTCATTATTAATTACTGCTATACATTTTGCAGTATTAATAGACAAGAAATTCATATATGGTATCCCAAAGAAGATAATAAAAGAATAAATTATGCTTTGTTTATAAATCATTTGATCTTAATTAAATCATGGAATAAAGGCCAAACATTCTTATTTAAATGTTTCACTTATTTAAAGGTATCTCCTTAATCTTCTTTGTTAATGTTTTGGAATTAATGAGCTCTTTGATCTTACTGATAAAGCATATTTATTAAAGGAATTGTAAGAATTTCGATATACTGACAAATTGCACCCTCCAGTGGAAAAAATGTTAATCCATAAAAAACGTAATATGCTGCTGCACCGCAGATTTAGTATATATTGATGTTCTTCTGCTTAAAATGTTTTTAAAAGGTAATATTTTATGATCTGAACAAATGTGTAGCGACCTCTATTGGGTATACATTATAGTTTCTGGATCCTCATGAAGTTGTTTTGAGTTTCAGTCTATTATGTTAATAGGGCATTAAATGCTGGAAAAGGACTTTAAAAGAAATGTTTAAAAATAAAAGTAGAAGATAAAACTAATGCATATGCACTCGCATACAATGAAACTTACTTAAACACAAATCCTCAACTATGTATATTTAATATAAAAATATTTTAGATATATCTTTTGTTGAAGATGCTGAGTTTCTAGATTGACAACTTTTATTTATATTCTCTGAGCAAAGATTTTGGTAGGAAGGAAGATCTGTAGTTGTTCAACACTGAAAAAGGAATTTTTTATAAATAACTAAAAACTGATGCATTATCTATGCCTGCTACAGATTAAACAGAGGAGGAACAGGGAAAGAAAAGTAAGACTTTGAGCCAGGAGTACATGTCAGGATCACTGCTGGGTGTTTAAATCCATGGAATTATCCCTTTTCCTGCCCCAATTTTATAGTAAAAAAAAAACAGGCTCACCTAGATTCCCCTTTTAAAATTAAAATCCTCCTAATGACAAAAGAAATTGAATATGGTATGCCAGAAACATGAAGGTATATCACATGTCAACTTTCTATAAACCGAAAATATCTTTAGTTTTTAAAAAATCAGGCAAATACTTCTTTCTACCTCAGAACACAGTGTGTGTGACTTTTTTCACTGTAAAATGATTAATTGCTATTAGTAAAATTATTACAGTGTTTTTCTAAAAGAGCTGGGACATGTTTTTCACCCCAGTCTGAAAAGCACAAAAGCACACACTAATAGAATGCGGCAAGATATATTTTGAAGGCAGATCAGCTTGATTCCAAAATTGAACCACTCCTCAATATTTCATGCCAATTCTATAGCTATGGACCACTTACTCTATCTTCTGTTTCTTATGAATCAATAACACACATGTGTCAAATTCACACATAGGTGGAAACTGAGGTTCTTTTCTTAATTGTCATCTGACCTAGAAGTTATTCCTTTTGTGGTTTTCATCTCTATGGCAACAAGGCCTCTAAATGTCCCCTCTATTTGCCTAAGTGTAACTACACTAGCTTTCACTTTACCCATTTTATATACCACAGGGAAAACAAAAGTTTGGTACTCTGGTTATGACTACTTATTTTTATCCTGAGCATCTCTTTAAAAGACTTGCATGTCACTTCTTTGTAAAGAATCATGTTAAACAAATTTTTGGTTGGGTTTGGTCTTGAATGCATGTAATCTCAGCACTTGGGAGGCTGAGGCAAGAGAATCATTGCTAGTTGGAGACCAGCCTGGGCTATAAAGTAAGCTCAAGGCCAGACTGAAAGGCATAGTGAGACCTTGACTCAAAAAAAAAAAAAAAAAAAAAAAAAAACGAAAAAAGAAGAAATTTTTTCCTTACGTTACCACATATTTGCTGTTCTTGATAAATTTATCTAAATCTTCTTCTCTAAAGAAAGCAAACACAGTATTTATCTTTGCTTCCCACAGCTCTTATGGCCTAACTGTGGCTCCCTCCCATTGCCCTTTCCTTCTTTAATCTTGTCTCATCCTGGAAGCCCCTGGCCCAGTTTAGGCATTCAGACATCAGCAAAGGTTTGTTTTCACCTCTCTTGATCACTTTCTTCTTCCTAATTCGGTGTTTTTTGTGGTTGATTTTGTTTCTACTTCTCAATTCCTTGGTTTATTTGCTTGTAACCTTTTTGCTTATTTTACTCAATTCTTCATTTTTATTTCTTTTAAAAACATAAACTCTGGGGCCAGGGATTTAGCTCAGTGGTGCAAGTGCCTGCCTGGCAGGCACAAGATTGTGAGTTTGATCCCCAGTACCAAAAAAAAACAATAAAAATAAACTCCCTATACTTTTATCTTATTAATTTTATTTTTTAAACTGTTAGTATGTCTTTTCATTTCTTTTAATTGATTTTAGTTCTGATGTTATCTTCTTTTTTCTTTTTCTTTTTGTCCAAACTCTACCTGCTAAATAGTAAGTTAGGCCCACAACAGAGAAGAAAGAAAGGAATGGGTCTCATGTCTGGTGGATGAAGCATATTAATCAAAAAAACACATAAAACTTTAAATTCTAGTTCTGTCAAGTGCTACAAAGAAGAGAGGTGATTTTACGAGAGCCTCTGAATCAATTATGAATCTCATCATAGTTAATAAAGAAGTTAATAAAAGGATCTCTAAATATGTGAGAAAAATATTTAAGAGCCTAAGATTCACAGACAGAGGGAGAGCAGTACACAGACCTCATGGGGAGAACCAGCCAGCTGATTTGCAAGAAGTGAAGAAGACTATTGTGGTTGGAGAACTCCGAGAAGGATGCATGATGTGAGATTAAGTGGCCAGTGAGATTTGGACCATGTATAATTTGAAATCTGTAGATTTCATTAGGAACGAATTTTTGTTTTGTTTTGTTTTGCTTTGCTTTTTGTTTTGCTTTTGAGACAGGATCTTGCTATGCAGTTCAGGCTAGCCTTGAACTCATTGTTTAGTCTAGGTTAGTCTTGAATTTGCAGTGATCCTCTTACCTCAGCCTCCCAAGTGTTGGGATTACAGGAATGTGCCACCATGCCTGGCTTGGTGTGTATTCCAAAATCCAAGAGAAGCTATTCAAATGTGTGGTAGAGGTATAATAAGAGAGATTAACATTCGAAACTTACTCCTGTCTGCCAATTAGCTGTGTGATATGACCTTTGAGCAAGTTTCCTAGCCTTTCTGAGCTTCAAAGGCAAATGGCAATAATAGTAGCCATTCCATTAGGAGCAGTAAAGGTAGTAATGATACTGGTATCATGATACTGAGACTCATGAAGCACGTACTCTTCCCTAGACATTGTTTTCATTGTCTCATGCTTTATCTCTTTGGATCCTCTATGATATAGGTACTATGCCCATTATTTCTATTTTGCAAATGAGGACAATGAGGTAGAGAAATAAAATAAAAAAACAAAACAGCTAGTTAATGATGGATCACCTATTTCATAGGATTTTGTAAATATTAAAAGAGCTGATGGACTTGATGGACTTATCATAGAATCTAACACATTGTAAAAAGTTGGCACATACTAGTCAATACATGGGAAGTTCTACATTATGAGTCAATGTGGAACTTTGGCCAGCGACTATTATTTCTTTCTTTTGGCCAATTTTTGACATGCTTCCTGTTCATACTTATTCTTAAACACATTATTGGCTTGTTCAGTGGCCATGAAAAATCTGCTAACACTTTCAGATTATTTGGGTGCCCTTCATATTAATTAAGTACCTAGGCTTTCGCTGTGCATGCCATGACCCCCCAGTACTCTTCTCCATAATGAAATTTCTCACTGGGTTTTCTGCTATGGGTAAGTATGTTTTCCTAACTCAAATTCTTCATCAAATACCATACTCACTGCAACTTCTTCCCTTAATTTAAGCTTGATATTCCTTAAAGGTATCTCTTCTCTTGCAAGTGCTCAAATAAGTCTTTTGGACCACATCATTCCTTTCCCTTTTTCCCAGTACTACTTCTGATTCATCATTCTTTCTAAGTAATGTGGGAAAAAAAATAGCTCCTTAAAGTCCATATGTCTGTCTACACCATGACCTGGCTTCCTAGTCCCTGCCATCAAAAAACCTTGCTTCATTCACATCCAGGAGACATCCAAGTATTTGGTCCCACAATATTCTTGTGCCCTAAACCTCTCACTGCAACTTTATGGACCTCCACATTCACCTCTTGAGCCAAATAGTAAAACAGATGTTAACATCCAGGGCCTGTGACCTGAACATGGTCATATAGCTCAAGAAATTTTTATAATGTGCTACTTGATCTAGCAGACCCTGAAAATTTCATTCTACTACCTAGAGGCAACCTGCTAACTTTTTTTTTTTTTTAATGGCACCAGGGATTGAACTCACAACCTCACGTCTGTCAGACAGGCACTTAAGCCACTGAGCCAAACTCCTGGCCCTAGTTTTTTGAGGCAGGGTCGCACTGTGTAGCTCAGGTCAGCCTTGTGCTCGCGTTGTAGCCCAAGCCGGCCTCGAACTCACAATGCTCCTCCTACCTCAGCCTCCCGAGTACTGGGATTAAAGGCATGTGCCACCATGCCTGGCCTTGCTAATATTTTGATCTAATGTCTTCCAGACTCTATTCAGTGCAATTTTTTTTATCATACCATAAATTATCATATGACATGAATAAAAGTACTCTTTTTTCCACATAAAATATTATATAAGCTTTTTTTTATTATAATCACTTAGGATGTACTATTGTTAGTGAGAAAGATTCTTATAAAGTTCTGTATTTCAAACTGTAAAATTTAGAGACTCACATTATGTTTAACAACCATTGCCACTGTTTAAATTTAGAAAAGCTTCTTCACGCCAGAAAGAAACCTATATCCAACAACAATCACTTTCTGTTTCCACTTTTCCCTACCCTTTACCAACTTCTATTCTACTTTGTGTATTTGTGCATATTGTGGACATTTCACGTAAATAGAACGATACCATATGGGATCTTATGAGTTTTACTTCTTTCCACTTAGCATAATGTTTTCGGTTTATCCATATTGAAGCATGTATCAATACTTTATTTTTGTGGTGGAGCAATGTTCAATCATATGGATATACCACTTGTTTATCAGCTCATCAGCTGCTGGACATTCAAGTTGTCTCTTCTGAACAGTGTGCTGTGAACATTTATGTACCTTTTTATGTGAACGTGTGTTTTTCATAGTCTTGCGTATATATGTCGAAGTGGAATTGCAGGGTCCTGTGGTCATTGTATATTTTAACTTTTGAAGGAAGTGAAAAGCTCTTTTTCAAATGAGTATACCATTTTCCGCTTCCCAACAGTAATGTATGAATGTTCCAATTTCTTCACATTATTGCCAATATTCTGTAATTATCTATCTTTTTAATTTTGACCATCCTCATGGGTATGAAGTAGTACTTTGCTATTGTTTTTCATTCGTATTTCCAGAAGAACTAATAATTCTGGGGATTTTTTCATGTGTTTATTCATAAGTATATGCTTTTTTTGGATAAACATTTATCTGATCTTATGTATATTTTTTAAATTGAGTTATTGTTTTCTGTTGTGATTTGTAAGTTCTTTATATTCAGGATACTAGATACTTATTGTGTTCATGATTCGTAAATACTTTTCCCATTGTGTGGATTGTCTTTTGACTTTCTCAGGAGTCTCTTTTCTTTGCTGAACTTTTATTATAAGGGTTTGAATGTCACCTTATTACAATGTTTTCTTTGCTTGACCTTTCATGAAAAACATGGAATAATCTGCTTTCTCGTAAATCACTAGGAATTTTAGCCATGCCTTACTGATGACAGCTGGTACTTAAAGGGACCTTGAAAGGAGCCTTAGACCTTCAAATTGGCCTCATCATAAATCTGAGTGTCAATTTTTTGTTTTCTGGGGTTTGTTTGTTTGTTTGTTTGTTTCTTCACTTCAATGCCAGAGCATTCACAGTGAGCTACAACCCCAGTCCTTTTAAAAATTTCTTTCTTATTTATTTATTTACATATCTATTTATTTATTTTGAGACAGGGTTTTGCTAAATTGTTTAGGTTAGGCTTAAACTTGTGATCCTTTTACCTCAGCCTCCCATAGTGCTGGGATTATAGATCTGCACTACCGGACCCAGATGACTATCAGCTTTATAAAGTGACCCTTGTCAGCACAAACTGTTCTTTTTGATGAACTAACAGAGAATTAGTAGTATAGTTACCTATCTTGCACACATATAGATACATACAGTTATATGTGTATAGCTACATGCATATAATCTTTTCCTTTCTTCCATTTCTCCTTTCCCTGTCCCAGTTTTTCTTTCCTTTTGAGCACTTTCTTTATTTTTCATGCCTAGATCTTGTAACCTGAACAACTACTTCAAGATAATAATATGCAATATATTAACTAGTGTTGATTTCTTACTGTTTTTTTGAACTTCCATATTATTTCTATACTTTTTTCTGTTTGCTTTTTTAAAATAAAAAAATGACCCTTGTCCTACTTCAAATAAATAACCTATCTCTATTCCTTCTGATTCATAATTAGTATAAAATGAAGGTTAGTGTCATACAAGGACATAATAATTTTGGATTTCTCTGATGTAAAGTATGTATATTTATTCTAGTTTAAAGGTAATGGAGAAGCTTGATATCAGCAAAAAGCAGTATTAGTATATGCTACTGGCTTCTAAGGAAGGTATATTTGAGAACCTTCAACTAATTTATTTGCTCAAAAGTATTGACTAGATTATTACCAGAATCTAATCATTTTACTAATTATTAAGAAAACTATAGTGAGAGTAACATGGGTGAGCTGGACAAGCAGCAGTTGCTGTAGTGTTCTAAGAGAAAATATAGAGACACTAACCTGTATGGAAGAACAAATTTCTTCCAGGAAATAATGTCTACCCTGAAACTATCAGAATCATGTAGATTAATGGGATTACACTAAATTAAGAGATGGAACATACTGGAGAAAGGAAAGAATTCTTTCTAAGGTAAGAATATTTATGAGGGCCTGGGAGTAGGGAAGCATGCTCTTAAGTATAGAAAACTTAAAGATATTGCAGCTCTTATCTGATTAAGCCAAAACTGACAGGTAATTTAAGGATGCTTAAATTAAATAAAATAAATGTTCTCACTACCTATAAAAGCAGATGCATGTACCAGTGGATTAAACTGAGACCTGGTTATATATTGATGTGTATCATTAACATAAACAATGTATGATTAGATGGGCAAAATTACAGAATGTCATCAACTTTGGGATCCTTTCAGTTTTTATACCTTGACAATCACTAATTTCTTAGAGGTTCACATCTCCTATTTTTCAGTGAACTGAATACTTTCAATGCCAACTATTTAGAAAAAGTAGTTTGTCCAGAACATAGTAACATTGCCATTTTTCTCTTTTGCACCTAAAAATAAATTGAGGTATCACAGAAAGAATACAGCCAAAGGTCAAGGCTCGAATCCTTATTTTTTTATTTTTTGTAGTATTGAGGATTAAACCCAGAGCCTTCCTAGTGAGCTACACTCTCAGCTGTTTTTCAAAATTTTATTTTAAGCAGGGTCTCACTTAAGTTATTAAATTGCCCAGACTGGGCTCAAACTTGTGATCCTCTGGCCTCAGTTTCCTGCAGTGTTGGGATTATAGGAGTGTGCCACCGTACCTAGCCCAAGTGCTAAATCTTAATATATCGTTGCTTTTTCATGCAATCTTTAAAAAATCTATATTATGATTTAACAATTTCCCTTTCATTATTTCTGAATTCAGATTTATAGAGAGATCTTTCTCATTTTAATCTATTTAGAATTTTGTATGTTTGCATGTTTGTGGTTCCAGTACTTCTGGAAGCTGAGGCAGGAGGATTGCTGTGAGTTTGAGGCCAGCTTGAGCTACATAGTGAGTTCAAGGGCAGACTGAAATATATAGTGAGACTCTGTCTCAAAAAAAAACTAGGACAAAAAAGAATGTTTGTTTAATATAGTACTTTTGGATTCAATTTTTACATTGAAATCTTTAATCCACCTGGAATTAATCTATAGAGAAGTTTATATAGAATTTATTTTGATTTCTGATACCCATTTCATTCTTCATTCTTATTAACTTACTAATGGGAAAGTTTGTTCCTGTCATGAACTGAAATTTTTATCGTTTTGCAAAGTAAATTTGCCTGTGACTTTGGGCCCATTTCAGGATTTTCTATTTTTCTCTTGTGTTTCACTGAATGCCTTTGTTATTGAATCTTTTTTTAATGGCTTAGGTTTCTTATAGAACACTGTACATGCATTAAAATGTATGATAAATTATGACATGTATACTCTGGTGAAATCATCACTATAATCAAAATAATAAACACAAGCCACCTCTTACCTTTTTGTGATCTCTCACTTTTCCCTGCCTCCCCCCAAACTGTCATCAAAAAACAAATTGATTCACATTCTCTTAGTGTAACTTACAGTTTCAAGAATTTTGATCAAGTAGAAATATATGCAAATATGTCTTTTACGTGGCATAGTTATTTTGAGATACATTTGTTACCTTTATCATTAGTTTGTTTTCACTGTTTAGTAATAGTATTTTATTATGTGACTATGATACCTGTTTTGGGACATTTGGGTCATTTGGGACCCAAATCAACTGTTTGGGGACATTTGGGTTGTTTTCAGTTTTTGGCTATTACAAGCAAAATGACTATGAATTTTTTGTATGTAAGGCTATATGGAAACATTAACTTCTGTTGGATGAAGGGGGAATGATTTTTGTGTAGAGTGTATTACTCATTTTACAAGGTGATTGTGCCATTTATACTTCCCCAGGAAGTGTATATGAGATGTTTCAGTGGATCCACATCCTCACCAACAATTTTGGTATTCTTACAGAGGTACCTAATTTTGACTAATTTACTTATCTATTAAGATACAAATTCAAAATGAGATCTTCCATGTGTTTATGTTTTTCAGGAAGTGTCTCTTTAAATATTCTGCTTACTTTAGTACATGCATGTTCCATTTTATTAGTTTTTTATATTCTCCAATAAAGTTTTTGCCAGATACATATTTGTCAAATGTCTTCTCCAATTCTATGGTTTCTCTTTTTATTATTATTTTTTAATAATAGCTTTTGGGAAAAAAAGTGTAATATTGATGAAGTGCAATGTATTGATGTTTTTAAATCTATACATTAATTTGAGGATGTCCTTATAATATTGATTAATCTAATGTATACATAAGGTATATGTTATGGTCCAAATGTCATACTCCTTCAAAAAAGAATTCACATGCTCAAACCAAACCTCTGTTCCAGAGGCATTAAGAGATGGGTCCACTTGAGAAGTGATCATTAGGAGGCTTCTGCCATCATAAGTGAATGAAGAAAAGAGCTGGAGGGACCGATGTGAAGGCACACACCTTCAGTCCCAGCTAGTTGAGAGGCTGATGGAGGACAGTGGCAAATTCAAAAGCAGCCTGGGCAACTTAGGAAGTCTCCCATCCCCTCTTTCCTCCCCTCTCCCTCTGTTCCATCTCCCCTCTCTTCCCTTTCCTCTCTCCTCTTTTCTCCTTCCCCTTTCTCAAAAAGGGCTCACTAATGTAGTTGAGTGGTAAAGACTAACTTGTGCCCAATACAATCAGTCAATCGTCACCCAATCAAAATAAATAGCTGTAGAGAAGTAGTTTAACACTCCTTTCATTGCCCTTGTGCTGTGTCTACTACAGAGATAGTTGTCATCCCTTCAGCCCTATGAGCACACAGCAAAAAAGCTTTATCAGACACTGAATGCCAGCAGTATGGTCTTGAACTGTCTGAGAACTGTGAGAAATTAATTTTTATTGTTTAATTGTTCATTCCATGGTATTTTGTTATAGCAGCCCAAAGGGACTAATGCAGTTTATTATTTTTTTCAATTATTTAGGTCTTTAATTTCTCTGAAATGTGTTTTAAAGGAGGTCAGAAAACCATGATGATGTGCCACATTTCACTCATGGTTTCTTTTTTATGGCTTATAAGAATATTTTTACATTTTAAAAGCATTGTTTATAAAATACAGAAAAAAATGAGATAGAGGGAAAAAAAAACTATATCTGGTCCTGGACAGAAAATAGTTTGCTAATCCTGTTGAAGAGAATCATTTATAAAGGTTGACTATAACTTGTTAGATTCATTCCTAGGTATTACATTTGTGATGCTATTGAAAAATATTTAAAATTTCACATTCCTGGTACAAAGTACCTGTTTAACAGATGTGCAGTTGAATAAGTGAAAAGAATTTACACTTTTACAAATAAACTTGTAAAACAGCTTGCTAAAGTATGTTAAGACCATGACTGATCGTCAAAAGAAAGACCCTGCAAAGAAGTGTTGATGGCTGAAGATTCCATTTCTCAGGCTTCTATTCATGTTCTCTATTTCGTGGGCTCTTGCTCCCCTTATCTTCTCTGCCAAAAATGGCACCTTAGGGGTATGGATATTCTGGACTTTAGTCCTATATGATTGAGAGATTGAATGGGGAGAGACAGAGACACAGAGAGAAAGAGAGAGAGAGAGAGAGAGAGAGAGAGAGAGACAGAGAGACAGAGAGAGACAGAGAGACAGGTAGAAAGGAATTGGCTCACGTGACTGTAGGGGATGGCAAATCCAAAATCCATGGAATAGGCCTACAGGTTGAAAATTCAGGTAAGACTTGAGGTGGCAGTTGGGAGTCCAAGTTCCACTAGGCAACAGACTGAAAATTCAGGGAGGTTTTGTTGAAATCCTAAGTCAGCGACCACAAAGTTTTGCTACTGAGGTTTCCAACTGACGGAATGAGCTCCATGACATTACTAGAGGACAATGTACCCAAGGTCTACTGATTTGCCTGTTAATCACAGCTAAACAACACCTGCAACACATTGTGTTTGAACAAATTTTAGGTATGTTCTCAAAATCGTTCTATCTACAGGAAAATCCTCCACCACCACTGAGACGGGGGCCTTTTTAGAGTCCCTGCTACACCGTGAGGGGGAAGGAGGGGCCACTCAATTCATTTGTTATTTTCCTTATGTGCCAAATCACAGAATCTAGGACCTTTTTACTTGAAACGTGATCCTCAGACCAGCAATATCCGTCCACCTGAGACTTTCAGAAATGCGCAACACCATTAGCTCCAAAAGTTGTCGTTCATTTTTTTTTTGGCGTACTTTTCTACCATCTGTATCTTTTCTAAGATGTGTGCAATAAAAAGTTTATTTAAAAAAATAATTTTAGCAGCAATTGCATGTAAAGCTTGCTGTTTACATCAGAAAAATAAGGAGGCGACGTCAACACCTGTTGGTTAGGTGTCTGCCACTGTGTATCCTGGGACCCGCTTCCGGCGGTTAGGACTTGGTTGATTTCAAATTATTAAATACACCAGTGAGAATAAAATCCGGTCGCGGTACTGCGCCTCTACCGATTTCTCCCAAAGTGCACATCAATCCTTCCCTCTTCCATTCCCCTCCCGCAGCCCGGCTTCTCCGGTGAAACCGCTGTGAGTCACCAAGCTTCTAAGAAAACCCGGAGTAACGGACTTCAGGGTTCCCAAGGGAACAAGTAGACCTTACAGAGCATGCGTTTAAAAAAAAAAAAAAAAAGTGCGCGCGCATGCGCATCGGCGGCGTAGGGGAGTGAGTCGGTCTCTCTGGGCCGCTTGGAGGCTGCGCGCTCGGTTGACGTGTTCGGTGGTGCTGAGGCTGTTAGACTCCGGGAGGGGAAGGAGGGGCGGGAGGGAGGTGAGGTGGGGGGCTGAACCCGGAAGTGGGTAGGCGCTGGAGAGAGCGCGCCCAGAGTGGAGCTCAGCGGCAGGGAGCCAGCGGGGGAGCCGTGGGTTCCCGGTAATGGATCTGTGGGGCGTTTGCCCAGGGAAACTGGGTGGGAAGGGTAGCGGGTTTCCCGTCGGCGAGCGCACTCTCCGCCCAGCCAGGGCCTGGGAAGGCTCTTTTGCTTCCTTTAGTTGTCCCTTTAGTTGACCCCGCTCCTCTTGGTCTGCCCCCCTCCTTTGACCGGCTCTTGCCGGGATGTTTTGGGGAGAGGGACGCTCCCTGTGTCTCAAAAACTGCCTCGTCTGCCGCAGGAAAACATGTTAATGAAGAGACGCGGGTTTTGCGGCCGCTACGGCTTTATTGTAACAATCCTACACCCCTACACCAGGACCGCAGCCCCCCTCAACCTTCGCTGTCAGTGATCTTGGAGGGCTTCCACCCATTTCTGCTCAGTTATTCCACCTTGTTCGTAAATCAGGCCTTCGAGGTGTGCTCTGGTTTCCTTTAAAATTATTCTTTTGTTGGCTGTCTCTTGTAACCCGGCCCTCCTCGTTCTCCGCCCTAAAATCTTAACCACGAATGAATATTGTGACTTGGTCATAATTTAGTTATAATTTAGACTAGATGAGCTGACAGATTACTTGACTGATTTAGAATTGCTATGGGAGTTAATTTACATGATTCTTCCACTTTTGCAGACCATGAAACCCTCGGGCACGCCCCTCCAGAAGCTGTTGTCCAAGACAATCTAGTTTTCCTCTATAAAATCTCTCAAAAATCCTTATGAAGTTTCTTGTTCTGAAATTGCTGTACTGCAATGAAGAAAAGGAGAAAGGTTACTTCAAATCTTGACGAGAAGATCCATCTAGGCTACCATAAAGATTCTTCAGAAGGAAATGTTGCAGTGGAGTGTGACCAAGTGACCTGTACTCTTTCTACAGAAAGACCAACTCCTGAAGCTCTCCACTGTTACCAGGAACTTCCTCCCTCTCCAGATCAGAGAAAGCTTTTGAGTTCTTTGCAGTATAATAAGAATTTGCTAAAGTATTTAAATGATGACAGGCAGAAGCAACCATCATTCTGTGATTTACTTATCGTAGTAGAAGGAAAAGAATTTAGTGCACATAAAGTAGTTGTTGCTGTTGGCAGTAGTTATTTTCATGCATGTCTGAGTAAAAATCCAAGCACCGATGTTGTCACCCTGGATCACGTAACACATTCAGTTTTTCAGCATTTGCTTGAATTTCTTTACACATCAGAATTTTTTGTGTACAAATATGAAATACCTCTCGTCTTAGAGGCTGCAAAATTTTTGGACATTATAGATGCAGTAAAACTACTAAATAATGAAAATGTGGCCACTTTTCAGTCAGAGCTAACTGAAAAGTCATCACCAGAAGAAACACTAAATGAATTAACTGGAAGACTATCGAATAATCATCAGTGCAAATTCTGTAGCAGACATTTTTGTTATAAAAAGTCCTTGGAGAATCATTTGGCTAAAACTCATAGGTCCCTTTTGTTAGGGAAAAAACATGGGTTAAAAATGCTGGAGAGAAGTTTTTCAGCAAGAAGATCAAAAAGGAATCGGAAGTGCCCTGTTAAGTTTGATGACACCAGTGATGATGAACAAGAAAGTGGTGATGGGTCAGACAATTTGAATCAAGAAAGTTTTGATAAAGAGAAATCGGATAGAAATGATTCTGAGGATCCTGGAAGTGAATATAATGCCGAAGATGATGAACTAGAAGAGGAAATGTCAGATGAATATTCTGACATTGAAGAGCAAAGCGAAAAAGATAATGATGCAGAAGAGGAACCTGAAGCTGGTGATTCTGTAGGAAATATTCATGAAGGGTTAACTCCAGTAGTCATTCATAACAGTAACAAAAAAATATTGCAATGTCCTAAATGTGATAAAACATTTGACCGAATAGGTAAGAAAAGAAAGCTTTGTTTTCTGTCTCTAATGATTTACCTTTCATGAATCTCTTACAGGTGATAATTTAAACTAAACTCTGAAAGTAACTTAAAAGGAGTGCTTAAGTAGAGAGTATAATTCGGTTTTTCAATACACAATTTATCTTGTTGTTTTACATTTGTCGTGAATTGGGTATTAAGTATACTATGCTTAATTAACTTTTTCTTCATTGTATCCTAACAGCTGACAGATCATTAGTTCATGTGTTTGGTGTGAAAGACTCTAGAGTATTAATAATTATGTACAGCTTTAGTTTATATACCAATTTAATTTCAGAGATAAGTGCTACTTTCGAGTCATTGGTTAGATGTAATAATTTGTATACTATTTCCTCCTTATGCACTGTAGTATACATGTTATAATGCAGTCACTTTTCTATCATCCAAAACTTTTTGGAATTGGGATATTTTAAACTAATGTGTAGTGAAGAATAAATTTTACTGAATATAACTACCATAGGTATAATATAGGAAGTTTCCTGATTAGTAGAACTAATTACTTAGTAATGAATAAGTCAACTTTTCCCCATTAGGAAAGCTTAAGAAATGTGTTGTATAATTTGAAGCTTTTTCCAGCGTTTTTAGAAGTGTAATATTTGCTAGTAAAATAATTTTTAGAAGTGTTTTATATGAACTATTCTAATGTATACTGTTAATTGCAGTAGTTAAGCATTTTACTGTAAATTCAAGTTAGGGAATTGTGAAATATATTTTAACTAACACAGTGATAGACTGTAGCTTGTAAAATTACTCATACAGTTTAGTTCATGTTCATACATATGGTACTGTTGAGTTATTTTTGTTATTGGGATAAGTAGAAATTGATTTCATAAGTTTTTCATAATCAGTTGCTATCAAAATATGCTACAATATACACTATAGCATTACAGTGGTAACATTTTGCTTTTTTAATGCCTATTGAATATTTCTGAATGAGAACACTTTCAACAATCCAGTTTTTTTTTTATTGAAACTGTTTACAAATACGAATAAAATAACTTTTTAGTAGGTTAGCCAATTGAAAGAGCTTATGTGTACAAATAACTTATTAAACAGGCTAACTAATAACTGTGTTAGAGCTATTAACAAATGCTGTGAGGTTATATAGACAGGAGAGAACAGCTTTTGGGTGTTGAGATATCTGAGAATGTTTCATCCTTCTGTCTGGATTTTGTCTTAAACTTTGTACCTTTACTACATGCTGCTTGTATTCTGCCTTAATTGACCTCATTTGACTTGGAGATGACTGAACAGGGGTGAGTTCACAGCATACATTATAGGTCCAGCACATAGATTTCAGATTTTCCCACAGAACAGCGAGATTGGGCTGTGAGATGCTTTATGAAGGAGAGAAACTGTAACTAGGGGCTAGGGTTAGCTCAGTGGTAGATCTGTTGCTGTTATATTTTCTTAAAACACACACAGTAAAAACTGAATTTTGCTTAAGCTAGCATTCCTTCAGATTTTATCACAAGACACTTTCGACAGAACTTCATTTACTGTCCCAGGAAACTAGAGTTTTACACACAAAAATTCAGAAGACATTGTTCAAGATTAAGTTGTGATGCCTTTTACCAGATTAAGTCCAGATAGTTATGGAATCAGTAAATCACATTGTAGGCTCATGTCTAGTTTACTTTCAAAATGTTTTTACATTATATTATACTTGTCTTCTTGTGCTTATCTCTATTAGAGGTGCTTGCTTTTTATTAGTACTTTCTTATCTCTGTTACATCAGTATATTTCTGTCTCCCTTTTATCTATTAATCAGTTAAAAATATAAAATAAGTTATATCCGATTGCCTGAATTTTTTTTAATCCAGAACTTTAATCTGGGACTTAGCCTGTCTGTTTTTGTTTTCTAAGCGAGACAATGCTAATGTGCCGTTCATGAAGGACCATGATGAGTAAATGGGATAGGGAACCACTTCAAATATTGCACAGAATTTAAGTGTTCAAGAATGGTAACCATGCTTATTATTCAGGAATCAAACATGTATTGTCTCTAAGCTGCCTGACACTTTCATAAATAAATATGAATTGAAATTCTCTGTCTTCCGAAGTTTTAGAGCTTAATGAGTACATACAGAAAATAACCACGTTGTAATCACGATAACCTTGCTAAGATAAATGCAGAGGACTGCGGGTATCGGATGTTTCATAGAGCAAGCAGTATTTGATCAGAGACTTAATAGGAATTTATAAGGCAGAAAGTCCAAAATACAAAGGCATTGAGGTATGTTGTGTTCTGCAGATTGCTAAAATGTGGATGGTTTTTAGATGAGCAAGGAGGGGGCTAGGGGCTTAGCTCAGCGGCACAGGCGCCTACATGACAAGTGCAAGGTCATGAGTTCGATCCCCAGTACCAAAAAAAAAAAAAGATGGGCAAGGAATTCAAATGAAAATGACAGCAGATGAGGATCAGCAAGTACGAGGAGGTTAGATTTTGAACGATTTGCGTGCCATTCTGGGGACTTTGATACTGACAGAAACTGTTGAAAAGAAACTTGCCAATAAAATGGGAGTCTATTGGAGTTATAGAAAGATCACTTGGGCTTCAATATGGAGAAGGAAATTGGAAAAAAGAGTGAGAAAGCCAGGGAGACAAGGAACATAGAGCAAAAGAGCAGACAAAGCATCCTGCTGCCAGGACCAGGAGGATGAGTGGCATTGGGAATGAAAAAGGAGATGAGTAGAGCATAGCGTTATACTACTGCGCATTAGATGATGTGGATTGGTGCTGGGAAGAATGAAAAGAATATATAGAACCTATATTTTAAATGTCTTGTATTTTTTTCAGCAGTTTAAGAACTGCCATCCAATTTTGGGGTGTTACTTTATCTCGTTGGTTGTTAATTCTAACTAAATTTGGAGCCTGAAGTTATGGATTTTACTCTCCACTAGTATCCTTGGTAATATCCTGGGTCATTTTAAGTAGTGTAATAAAATTTCATCAAGTGTGTATTTACTTGAACTAAGTGGAAAAGTTGGTGTCTTGCTTCACATTGGATTTGCATGAAGTCAGTTACACTTCCTTATCAGCTTTTAACTTGGCTGGCTTGAAGTGAATTTGAGAGATACATAAGCTCTGAGCCCCACTTGAACCATTAGCTGTGCAACATGTAGTGTAATAATTTCCATTACTTTGGATCTTTCATCCTTTCCAATGGTCTCAGTAGTTAGTTGAAGTGAGACTCCTGATCCAGTTATATCTTTCCTTAGGCTACCAGCTGTCCTTTTCTCAGTGAATTCTCATGCAAATAAGAATCTCCTGGCCTTTTCCCTTACATCAAAAATCTAGTGGGTAAAAATACAAAAATAAGATGGCAGATGGGGTGAGAGAAAATTTGGATAATTTTTCTTTTTTATTTTTTCTACAGAGAACTAAAATCTTTCCTTGGATTAAAATCACAATCTCTTTTAGAGGTAAAAAAAAAAAAATATTTCATACAACCTTCCCTTTTTTTTTTTAAATTAAAAATGAGTTGCTAGTCCAGCCTGACAGAGATTCCACTTAGTTCTTAGTGAAGCATTACAATAATGGTATTATTCTGTAGTTTAAGACTAAATATTTTAGTTATCTGTTCTTTACCGTATGCTGTATGACGGGATGAGATTAAGGTACAGTTTATGATTTAGCAGTGTGAGATATATAAAAAATTTAGTAATGTTTCTTTTTTAGAAAAACTGCATATAAATTCTGATAATAAGTTTGCATGGCATCTATGAGGGAATACTGAGGCACAAGGTCAAATGTGTTTATGTGAAAATGATTTGAGACACAATTCATAATGGTATTCAGTCTGGAAAAATATTGTGGATGTGATTTCTTAGTATCAGGTAGTTTCTGTTGGTAATCAGAAATGCTTGAGTGTGACATAGTATTCTGTGAAGGGATATTTATTTTTTAATTGAAACTTTGATACATTTGAAATGAACCTTTTGATTTATACTTTATTATTATATCTCCCACCACATAAATACGAAGAAGCAGATGTAAATATTGACTTTTTCTACTGAGGCATTACCCCCCCCACACAATACACATACACACACGCACATATACACACTTGCTAATTGCTTTAAATGTGAAATTTATTTGGTGATAAACTTTAAGCTTCTCAGTAGTCTCTGGAAGTCTTCCTGGCTCTTTTTAGTCCAGCATTCCCTTTGGGTTAACTCTTGTAGTCTTGTTCAGAATCTCAGATCCGTGGAAATAATAGGTCCTACAAGGTCTGTGGCCATGAACTTTAGAATAATAACAAGAAAAAGTTTTTTCCACTTCTGATATTCTTAATCTTATAGTGAATTAACTGTCTGTGTTTTCATGGGTTTTTGCAGATTGTATTTAAAAATCTTACAGTTTTGTCTAATTTTAGCTATTTTAATATCTTGCTTTTAAAAATCTTACAGTTTTGTCTAATTTTAGCTATTTTAATTTAAATTTTTTTTTGTTTAAATTTTTTTCAAGTCTGCTCACCTATAGGAAAATGGAAGCCTAGTAAGCAAAATGGTTTTCATTTTTTAACTGAACTGCCATTTTGATGGTTTTAGTATTGAATAACATGTAACTTAGTTTTTATTTGCTGATAAGATATAAATACAAGGAAAATACACTGAGTAATACAGCATCTTTAAAGCAAAGACATTTTTGTAGAAAATAAAAGATTAACACAAAATTTCTTTTATCCTTTAAGGTTTTTATTGTTACTGTTCTTGTTCACTTGGTAGTAAATAATGAGATTTAAGCACTACAAAGTTAGTAAATTATCTTTCAGTCTTGAGACTCTATTCTACATTTTCACAGTTAATCCCCAGGTAAGAATGAGTGCATTCCAAAAATGACTTCATTGGTCATTTAAAAATCAGACTGTATATTCTTGATTTATTTACATAGCTTGCCTAAAGTTTGTATTATTTACATAATTTTTTTTTTTTTTTTTTTTTGCGGCACCGGGGATTGAACTCGCAACCTTGCGCCTACCAGGGCAAGCGCTTAAGGCACTGAGCCAAACTCCCAGCCCTTATTTACATAATTTTAACGGTGATTTTTTAAAATGAAATACAACACTTTCATTATCAAGAAAAACCTTGTTTTTATTAGTTTCATATAGTGACCTTTGTCTTTTCCCAGTATTAGATCTAATCTCTTGATCACAGTAAAGGGAAGTAATGAAGGTAGGATATTTATATGAATATGTAAATGGGAAGGTGTGTTCTTGCACTGGTGGAGAGGGAACTGATATACTAGGCAGTGTTGGCAGTGGCAAGTGGATAATACAACTTCCTTTCAGTATTCTCCAAAACTTGAAAACCCTCTTATAGTGGTTAGAATGGATATTCATATATTAGGTGTATCTTGATTCGTATGTCCATATTGTGATCAATAATGTCCATACTGTGATCAGTAATCCGTGTGCTAGTGATACTGTGATCGATAATCCATGTGTTAGTGATAATGCTTACCATAGTATCATGTATTTATTATTTATTTTTCAAAATCCAATTAAGTGTTACTAACTCAGATACACAGAGGTTGAATTATTAGCTTCATTAAGATTGCACAGCTTGGAAAGTGTCTGAAAATTGGTTAGTTTTTTTTTTTTTGGCTATCCGCATTTTTACCAAAAACAAAACAAACAAACATAAAAACCACATAGACCATTACCTGCATGGTCTACAACTAAATACCTAATGGATTTTTGTCCCACTTTCGTTTTTCTTTGTTTTTGATTGATCTCCTTCCCCTTATCTTAAGAAAAATAACTTGATTTCCTGTAAAGCTGTAAAACTGTGATTATCCCAGTTTTTCAGGCCAAGAAGATAGGAGGCATAGAGAGATTATTTGTCAGAAGTCTCATATCCAGCCTTTTTTGAGTCCAGGGCCCATGTGTTTCTTTTGTCTCTGAAATGTAGATGTTTATGTTCTAAATCATGGTATAAAAGAATTTTTTGTGAGGTAGTGTTTTGTTTTGTTTTGTTTTGTTTTGTTTTTCCAGTGCTGAGAATTGAACCTCAGACTTCACACATGCTAGGCAAGCACACTACCACTAAGCTACATCCTCTAGCATTATTTTTTTAACTTTCAGAGTGTTGCTAAAGTGTTCAGATAAGCTACAAACTTGCAGTCCTCTTGGGTTAGCCTCTGCATTTTCAGGTTTGTATAACCATACCCTGTTCAAAATATATCTTTGCATTTCCTTTTTTATTGTAACTTTGCTCTTTGAGAAGTTTGTTCAATTTTTTGGTTATTACTATTGGAAATACTGTAACACCTGTTCTGAATATTTAGCGCTTAGGTACACAGATTATGGTGGAAATCACACATTATTTTTGACTATCCATTATACTTGTTCATGTTTTCTTGCTTTCTTTTATCCCAGTGATGCTGAATCTTTAGAACATTCAGTGACACAAACAGCCGGTTGTGGCACATGTGCCATAGGTTGGACACCATTATTTTATACTATAAGTTGTACTGTGTACTTGTATTATGTATATTGACTTTAGAAGATTAGTACTGAGCATGTAAATACTAGTTATTTTCTTGTTTCTTAGTTTCTTTTAAGTTGGGAAGGTCTCACATGAATAGGTTAGAGTGAAGTACATGCCTTGTTCAGTACTCTAGCTTTGTAATGCCCTTTCCAGATTACCTTCTGTAAGAAGAAAACTGAAGGGCCAGGGATTTAGCTCAGCGGCGTTAGCGCAAGGTCATGAGTTCGATTGCCAGTGCCAAGAGAAAAAAAAAGAAGAAAACTGAAAATACTATATATGTAAAATATTTTCCTTTGTGGTGCTTATAAAAGACCTACCAATTCGATTTATGGATGTACATAGTAAAAGTAAACTATGAAAATAATGAGTATATATTTTGTTAAAAACTAGTTTTAAAAAATACTGAGCAGTAAACTCAAAGCAATCTTTGAGATTTCTCCAAGTTAGAAATTTAGATAAAGTTTTTTTTAGTTTTCTGTGTGGATTTTGGAGTGTATATTAAATTTCCTAAATCATGACATTTTATTCCACTATCAAGTTTCAGTTGTAGCAAATATATCATTAATCTTAATTTTTCTTTTCATAGGGAAATATGAAAGCCACACCCGTGTGCACACAGGTGAGAAGCCCTTCGAGTGTGATATTTGTCATCAGCGCTACTCAACAAAGTCTAACCTAACTGTTCACAGAAAGAAGCACAGCAGTGAAACAGAATTTCATAAGAAGGAGCATAAGTGCCCTTATTGTAATAAACTTCATGCAAGCAAGAAGACTTTAGCCAAGCATGTAAAGAGGCAAGTATTATCTTGCTTCCATACTTTATTTCATTGTCTTCTAATATTTATATATATATTTAGTTTATTTTACATATATGATAAACTAAAAACATCTATGGAGTGCTCATCTACTGTTCTTTTATGGCTTAACATTTTGCAGACTATGAATTAAGAGCAGCAAATGTTAGTTTGTTCATATTTTTGTTGCTGTTGACATGAAATTTTTTGATATTGAAACAAGAAATACAGTCTGTAATACAAGAGTTTAATATGTAGCATTTCGATTATTCTGTTTTCTGACTTATGTTTTCCAGGTATGTGTTTAGAAATATTTGGTTTTAAAATGCTAGGAAATTTGTTTTTTATGTTCATTTACATTTGAAGTGTAAAAAAGTTTGTGAGAATAATATCGTATTGTAAATTAGCTCTGAAGAAAGTTAAATTTACTGAGATCTGAACTAAAAAAAAGTCCGGTGAGTAACATTGTACATTATAAATGGCTGGGTTCTAGATTCTGTGTATTTAAAATATGATTAGAATTTTCTTTAATGCTCTATAAATTTAGAGATACTGATAAATTTATTAAAAATGGTGATATGCCTATGTTCTTACCACATGTATCTTTCTTTTAAAGAAGGAAATCAGTACTTGATTCTTGTAATTACTACTGACAGATTATATGGAATATTGACTTAATCTTTTCCTTGTCTTACTCTTTTCCTTTGATAGATTTCATCCTGAAAATGCACAGGAATTTATTTCCATTAAGAAGACTAAGAGTGAAAGTTGGAAATGTGATGTAAGAATTTTTAATTTCTTTTAGAAAATCAAAATAAATGTTATGTTGCCTTTTAGGAAAGAAAGGTAATTAGGTTTTATGGTAATATAACAGTGTATCTTAATTTTAAGAGTTTTTTATACAACATTGCCAAAATTACTCTAATGTTTTATTTTGTGTGTTTTGCAACTTAACCTGGCTTGGCTTAATTTCCAGATAATTGATCTGAGAATTAGAAATCATGACTTTTTTACAGAAATCACTATATTGTGTACTTACTATTATGTATGTGATCTGTGTATTACTGTTGCAGAAGATAGAGTGTTAGAAACCCCTCGATCCTCATCTCTGGTTATCTATTGCTGCATAATAATCTATCTCAATACTTAGTGTTCTTAAACTATTTTGTTTTGTCTTGCCTTTTTATAGCTCAAGAATCCAAATTTGGGGTAGGGTTTTGCTAGGTAGTTTTTCTGTTCCCCACAGTGTCAGTTAAGTCATTTAATTGTGCCTAGCTAGTGGTTGATTGAGCCTGGTTTGGGGCCACTTCCAGTGTGGTTAACCCATGTGACAGGCAGTGTGGTGTTACTGATGCCTAGGAGTCAACAAGCATGGACCAGTGGCCAGGAGCCTCTTTGTTCTTTTTGTGAGCTAATTCCTAGCATAATAGTTGTGTTTCAGCACTGAGTGTTCCAGGAAGCCTAGGATGGTAAGAATTATAAGACTTTTTATGGCGTAGCCTCAGAAGTACCAAATTTTCACTTCTATCCCAGTCTTCTGATCAAACACGTCACTGTAGCCAGGCAGATTTAAGACGGAGGAAACTAGACTTCTTTTTTAGTGAGAGCAAGAATTATGCACATCTATTCTATCACATCCTTAAAGCATTCTTTCAGTTCCTACATGAATAGTGTTTAATATTTAATATGCATTATTGTTCTTATATCCTTTAAGGTTTCAGTGTACACAGAGAGAAAAAGAGAGAGGGATATTCTCCACCTTTCTCTGACTTTAGCTTCTACAATTTAAAGTTCATTTTATATTATTTGAATCTATATAATATTACCCCTTACTGAGTTTCATCATCCTCAGCTATAAAATGATGAATTGATAATTCATCAAATGATGAATGAATAATTATGTCTAATCAAACATGGGAACAAAGATAAAGTTTTATTTTTGACATATAAATGGCTTAAACATATATTTCACAGATTAAGAGACTCCTATCTAGAATTAAGCTAGATTATTCTGTAGCCCTATTAAACATACAAGAAGATGAAATTCAATAATCTTTAGCACTAATTTAAAGTAATTCCTTACTGTAATTCTGCCAGGGCTTCCTCCCTCCCTACAGTTAGAATTTAATTATACTTCTGGGAGAGATTTTTTTTTGGCATTCATTTGAATTTTGTGGGGTTTTTTTCCCATTATGAATGTTGTGTTTTAATTTTTAATTCTGGTTCTCTTATATTTTAAATACATTTTTATTTAGATTTGTAAGAAATCTTTTACTCGAAGACCACACTTGGAGGAACATATGATTCTGCATTCTCAAGATAAACCTTTTAAATGTACCTATTGTGAAGAACATTTCAAATCCCGGTTTGCACGGTTAAAGCATCAGGAAAAGTTCCATCTGGGTAAGCAAGACACGCTTCCTTAAAGGAGTCACGACAGTTACTGATTACTATGTCATTGCTGAGGAGCCATCTATTCTTAATCTACTCTTTTTTTTTTTTTTTTTTTTGGTACCAGGGTTTGAGCTCACAACCTTGCACCTGCCAGGCAGGCATTTAGGCCACTGAGCTAAATCCCTGGCCCTATTTCTTGAGACAGGGTGTCACTATGCAGTTTAGGCTGGCCTTGAACTCACTTTGTAGCCCAGGCTGGCCTCGACCTTAGCCTCCTGAGTGCTGGGATTAAAGGCGCTTGCCACCACGCCCAGCTCTACTGTTTCTCTTGAAAGTCCTTCCTTTTTTAAAGTAGTTTCAGGTTCACAGCTAAATTAAGTGGTTACAGGTATTTCTCATTATACCTCCTGCTATCCCACCACATAGCATTCCTGTTATCAACATCCATCATAGTAGTATGGTAACAACTGATGAACATCCAAGTTGTGATTGTGAATAAAATTGTTATAAACATGTGTGCAAGTTTCTATGTGGACACAAATTTTCAGCCTAGGAGTGTGAAGGTACTAGTAAATGGTAGGAGTATATTTAGTTTGTGAGACAGTACCATACTGTCATCCAAAGTTACTGTATCATATTGCATCAAACCAACAATGAGTGTTACTTCACATCTTTGTTAAATATTTAGTATTGCTGATTTTCTGAATTCTGGCCCTTGTAATAGATGTTTAGTGGTACCTCATTGTTTGAATTTAGATTTTCCTGGTGACACATGAAGTGGATCATCTTTTCATGTATGTATTTTTCATTTGTATATCTTCTGTGGTATGATATCTGCCATATCATTGACCATTGTTCATTTGGTTGGTTGTTTTTTATTGTTGAGTTTTGAGAGTTGCTTGTATTTTTTGGGTAAGATCCTTTATCAGATTTCTTTTAAAGTATTTTCTCCCAATCTAGTTTGTCTTTTCATTATCTTGACAGTGTCTGTCACACAGAAAATTTTCATTTTAGTGAACTCTAGCTTATCAGCTCTTTCTCTCATGAATTGTGCCTTTTTTCATACCTAAAAAGTCAGCCCCAAACCCAGAGTAACAGAATTTTTGCACATGTTATCTTACAAGAGATTTTTAGTTTTTCATTTAGGTCTGTGATTTATTTTGAGTTCGTTTACAAAAGATGTAAATAAGGTCTGTGTGTAGATTTTTCCTGTGCATGCCCATTTGTTCAGTACCTTTTTTTGAAAAGACTGTTTGCTCTGTTGATTAGCCTTCACTACTTTCTTGATATTTGGCCATATTTATGTGAGTTTAGGTTATATTCTAGGTTATCTCTTCTGTTTCACTGGTCTTTTTTTTGTGATTTCATCTGCCAGTACACTGTCTTGATTATTGTCATTTTGTAGTCTTGAAGTCAGATATTGTCAGTCCTTTAACTGTGCTTTTTTCCCTTAATATTTTCTTGGCTGCTCTAGATTTTTTTGCTTCTCTATGTGAACATTAAATTATTTTGTCAATACTCAAAAAATATTTTTCCAGGATTTTTATTGAGATTGCATTAATCTCTAGATCAAGTTGAGAACAACTGGCATCTTAGCAGTATTGAGTCTTGCAATCCATGAACACGGAAGTCTCTCCATTTGTTTAGTTCTGCCTTGGTTTCTTTCATTAGTATTTTGTAGTTTTCCTTATACAGATTATATACACATTTTTTGCCGAGTAAAACTCATTATCAAAGAATGGAATAAAATTAGTATATGTAGAATAAACTATTACATTTAATAATTCTTTCCCTAATGCTTATGACCATGGTAGATCTGCATGGTCTATATGGTGATATAGTTTGGTAAATTTATGATAGTTGATCCCAATAATGGATTGTTGTCACTCCACACAGAAGCAGTTTCACTGTTCTGTTCAATGCTTTTATTAGTAATTTAAGTAAAAATAGCCTTACAGTAAGTAAAAATACTTTAGTTAGATAGCTTTCTAGATGGCATAAAGCCAAAAGGGATGTTTAATAAGCCAAAACTTTGTAAAAATACAGAAATCTGTATGTTAGATATTAGATCAAAACAAATAAAGTTAAAATTAATTAAGAATAAGTACAAAGTTGTAGATTATGAGACTAATCTGACTTTTAATCATTGGGCCTTGAAAAATATACAGTGATCCATACTCCAAACTCCTTATTTTTGGATGGGTTAACAGCAGAGGTCGTTTAGGCAAAGACACGGTGTAAAACAGTAATGTGCTATCACTGCCAAACCACTGTAGTTTTAAACTATATTAATGTGTATTGTTCAGCATTATGGTAGTAATAGTCTAACTAGTTTTAAATTGATCTGGAAAATTCATTTCTGTGTGCAGCATTTAAGATGGATAGTAACAAATACGTATGTATTTTAGAGGTGAATAATTTTGGTGATAATAGGAACTTAAAGCCGTCATCTGAAAAACTGTTGAAATACTTTGAAATATTTTGTTTGGGGAAGGGAGATGGAGTACATCTATCTTCAGATATTTTCAAGGCTCTTTGATGCAACAAGACATATTTAATCTTTGTAATTCTAGTATATAAGGCTATTACATGCTAGAAGATTATTTCTTTTTAGTTTAAATTGCCTTTACTATGTTATATACTCATAGTACTCCATTTCGGTGATTCTGAGATGCAGTCATACAAAAACAGTTTTTTATGGTTCCTAACTGTAGTTGGAGACATGTTTGTTATTGTATGTTTCATGTAAGAAATTGCCTTGCACTTTAGTTCCAGGAGAATAATTTTTATTTGAGAATTAGTGGAATTTTTTTATTTTGAAATGAAAACAATAGTATTTCTATAAAATATCCTAGCAAAATACAGTAATTTTTATAACTGACATGAGAAATTCCACTTCCATTATCTATTTCTTCCTTTATTAGCCATATCATTTAGTAAATGAATTAGCATTTTGAGAATATTGGGGAAAATTCTTAGATATAAATTTAATTTTACTATCATCCTTTTTAGCATGAACCCACAACTTAAAGTAACTTGTTACAATAGTTATTTTCTCATCCATAAAAGCATATTAGTATCTGACTGTGATATGCTGAATTGGTTAGCTCTTAAGAGTTGTCAAAAAGGACTTTCCTGAAAAGAGGTTAAACTAGATTTTTTATGGCTTATTAAAAGATTATTTTTTCAGTCATGTTTTAGCATATCAATAAGAGAGATCTGTTCTGCAAAACTGGATAGTAAGGGTTAGCTAACCTGGTACCTAAAGTTCACTGAGTAAAATGCTCAAGCGAAGGACATTGAGCATTCAAAGCAGTAAGTATTTATTGAACAGCTGCCAATTATACGTTCAACTCTGTGTTAGAATCTGGGGTTATTACTCCTGCCAAATTAAATGACAGGTAAATAAGTCGTGACATGATAATGCCTTGTAAACAAAAATGTTTTACAAATGATTAATTAGTTTATATAATTTTAAGTAAGAGTTGACATTATTAGGAGAAAGATGAGTAAAGTATGAGACTTCATAGCAAGGCTGGTTTTCAGCATTACACTTAACTGGCCACCTATTGTGTGATCTGGAAAAGCCTCTCAGAACTCAAGGTTCCTCATTTTTGAAACAAAATTACTGTAAATACCTGCTTTGTAAGTACTGTGACAGTTATAAAGTGGCACATGTAGAGCCGGGCATTATTTGTACTTACTTTCTCTGAATATGTTACTATTTCTGGCATTATTATTTTCAAGACCTTTGAGAAATACGTATTTTTAAATAAAACAATTTTTGTAGTTTTACCATTATTATTTTAAGAAATAACTCAAATAGAATAAGAATTAGCCAAATATACTCTTGCTTTGAGTATTTTCTCTGTGTGTGTATTCAGTATTGTATTTGGTTTATTTCTTAGTGATAAATAAGAATTTTAATGGCATATAGTAAGCTTCTTTTACACCCCCAACTCTATTCTTCTATTCCCTTGGACCACTATATGCTCTAGATACTCTAGAGTGTTTCACAACATTGGTATATATCAAGGTCATCTGGAGAACTTGTTTAAGTTAACTTTAAAGTTCAGTTTGTGGGACCCCATCCCTTGTGTGTCCGATTGTGTTGTTCTGGAGTACAGCCCCCAAATTTGCTTTTCTAGCAAGTTTCCAGATGATGCTGAGGCAAATGATTAGATATCAATCACAGTTTGAGAACTACAGCTTCAAATTACTGAAAACTATACTAATACCTCTATTAGGGTTATCTATTTTGTTAAGTCAGAGGGAGAGATACCTATGTAATACAACTGAACAGGTGAGGGAAAAGAATTTTTAATATGTATGTCTGTTTACAAATGTAAGAGTTACTGTTTGGGTTTGAAAAGTCAAATATTGGGCCGGGGATTTAGCTCAGTGGTGTAAGTGCCTGCCTGGCAAGCGCGAGGTTGTGAGTTTGATCCCTGGTACCAAAAAAATAAAAGATGAATAAAAATAAAAAGTCAAATATTATTCTAGCCTATCTAGAAAGTTGGCTTCAAGATCTAGTTTAGTGTCAGTTTCTAGCTTAGTTTCATACGTAAAAAATTCAAGGAAGTTTGGCTGCATGCAAAGCTGAGTTCATAATGTAGGAAAAAACCATAAATACATAATAGTTATTTTCTCCAAAGAACTCTGATAATTAACTGAACGTAAAAGCTCCATTTCACACTTTGCCCCATGTTATAGTGTGATCACGTGGCCCCCCACTTAAGCCTCATATAATCATGAACAGGGCTGAGTCTGGTGTTCATGATTGGCTTGTTGTCTAGCGCTAGGATTGGCAATGTTAGTGCTGCACCCACCCAGGGGTGGAGCCAACATATAGTTTAAGGGCAGGAGGAAAGCATGTCTCTCTCTTCCTGGTTCACACGCCTTGCTGTTTGCAGTGGCCATGAATGGTGGCCTTGCCGTGCCATGCAGCCTTGGAGCCAAGTGAGGATGGACTGAAGCCCCCAAGAACTGTAAGAAGTAAACCTTTCCTTCTCTAATTTTTAAGCATCTGGTATTTTGTCTCAGCAACGAGTGAAAAGTAACTAAGACAATTTGGTACAAGTGGAGTGGTGGTGTTGCTGTGACTAAACCTGATCATATGGTACAAAAATCTTTGGAAATGGCTTGTGGGAAGAGTTTGGAAAGGTTCAGAGATGTCACCTGAATGCATAGAGCTGGAACAGCTTAGGCTATTCTGTAGGGGAGATTCTGGTCAGAGCTCAGGAGACCAGAAGGCAGATAGAGAGCCTGCCGGTAAAGACCAGGCTCAGGAGGTTTCTGCTGGGAAGAAGGACTGCACTGGGTGTTGGTCTCCACATGATGTGTGTTGTGGCTTGGCAGAAAGTTTGTCTGCATTTTGCTTGTGTCCAGAGACTTTGCCTGAGACTGAGATTAAGGGCAATGGACTGATCAATCTGGCAAAGGAAATTTTAAGCCAATTGAATGTTGAGGTGGTGACGTGGCTATTGTTGGGGGCTTTTAACCAGATTTATGTTGCGAATCAAGAACAAAGAGCCCAGCAGGATGATTTAAAATGTTGTGAGTTTGGCCAGAAAGCTGTGGACTGTAAGCTGAGACCTTGATTGCTGAGAAGGAACAAAGAAATAAAAAAGATGGCCTGGGGGCATTCTGGGAAGCAATGGGCCTCCACACTTTACAGCCTCAGGCCAGCAGAAGTCAAAGAGTTTGCTCGGAGGAAAAAGCTGCAGACCACCATGTTCCAGAGTGGCAACAGAGGTCACGGGAGGTTTCAAAATGGCAGTGGCACCAGGTTCCAGAATAGTGGTGGCATAGAGAAGCTTTTCCTCACAATCACGTTCAGAGAGCTCAGTGATGCAGGCACTCAATCCCTACAGCCAAGAGAGAGGAAAGCCTGGCTACTGCTCCAGCTGGCAGTGGATGTTGGTGGCATCCACATGGCACTGGTTTTAAGTGCGAGGAAAATGTGCAGCTTCCACCCAGACTGCAGAGGGCAGTATGTAAAGATGTAAGGGTAAAGCCAAGGGTACAGTGAAAAACCCAGAAGTTTGGAAAAGCCAGGAACTTGAATCATCCAAGGAAAGCTACAAAAACTGAGCAGAGTGGGCTTAAGACACAATCTATAGAAGTTAAAACCCCTGGAAGTGCTGTGGGGGTTGAGTCACTGAAGCCTTTTGGAGCTTGCAACCAGATTGCTTCAGATGCTGAGCATAGAACTCCAGGACTTAATGTTTGCCCTGCTGGATTTTGTACTTGCTTTGGTTCCAATGCTTTGTATTCCCCTGTTTGTAACTTTTGAAATGGTAATGTTTATCTTGTGCCTTTGCATTTTGGAAGTGTTTAACTTGTTTTTATTTGTACAGGGAGTTACAAATAAGAGTTTGGCATAGATCTTGGAGGAGATTTGGAACTTAGACTTTTCAGCGATGCTGAAACTGTTAGGACTTTGGCAACTCTTGGAGACAGACTGTGTTTTTTAAAAAGGATGTATGAGCCGGGTGTGGTGGCGCACACCTTTAATCCCAGCACTCGGGAGACTGAGGTAGGCAGAATGTTGTGAGTTCAAGGCTGGCTTGGACTACAACGCGAGTGCAAGGCCGGCCTTGGCTACATAGTGCGACTCTTCCTCAAAATACTGGGGCTGGGGGTTTGGCTCAGCTGTTTAAGTACCTGCCTGGTAGGCATGAGGTTGTGAGTTTGATCCCCAGTGCCACAAAAGAAAGAAAGAAAGAAAGAAGAAAGGAAGGAAGGAAGGATGGATGGATGTATGAGTCTTTGGGGGACCCAGAGGTGGAATGTTATAGTGTGATTGAGTGGCCTCCACTTAAGCCTCATGTGATCATGGATGGGGCTGAGTCTGGCATTCACGATTGGCTTGTTGTTTAGCACTGGGATTGGCAATGTCAGTGCTGCAGCCACCCAGGGGTGGCGCCAACATACAATGTGAGGGCAGGAGGAAGGTGTGTCTCTCTGTCTTGCCTGGTTCACATGCCTTGCAGTTTGCAGTGGCCATGAATGGCGGCCCCGCCATACCATGCAGCCTTGGAGTGTGGACTGAGTATGGACTGAAACCCCCAAGAACTGTAAGAAATAAACCTTTCCTTCTCTAATTTTGAGCATCAGGTATTTTGTCTCAGCAATGAGTAAACAGTAACTAAGACACCTCCCTTGAGTCTTTAACTGTACATATAGTTAATTACCTTATAAAAAGTTTTACCAGTGGACATTTATTCTTTGCTTATATCACGATTCTCATAATATGCTCATTTTTATCTTTTATTTATTTAATTTTTTTATTTTCACCTATGCAAATACTCTCCTTTTGTCAACTGCTAGGATCTTTTCATGGTGTGCAGAGGCAGGGAGGGTGGAGAAATTTTAATAGCACATTGTACTTGGTATACTGCTAGATATGAACTAATACTTGAATGAGTTAATAAGTGAGGAAAAGATTCAGATTCCATGGAAAATGTTATTTTAGGAATTAAGAATGTCATAAATACTTAATACAGTGTAAATTTTTGAGGTCATCTCTCATTTGTAATATACAAAACATACTGAAATTCTCCCATGGCTACTGTGGCTACTAAACAATTTTGCTCGTAGATATGTTTGTGAATGCCAATGTCCAAATTGTGCTATTATGGTTAATCCATTACAACTTTTTCTTTAGCTTGCTCTTTCAAATTCTGAGACATCTTCCAAATGTATACCTTCCTCGTAGTGAATTTCAGAATCCAGCTAAGATAGTATTGCTATTATAGTTTGTCCTTGGATGTCCTCTCAAAGCTTTATGCATTCATGGTAGCCAGACTTTTCCATGGTGACTGAATCTTGAGTTTGTGATTGATTCATGGTCAAATGCTGGGGCTAAGGGTGTGAGTGCTATACTCACCCTAGGGCAAGTAACCTGCATATAATATAAAGACAAAAAGAGTGCTCTCTTGCTCTCTCCCCCTCCCCATTCTCTTTTTCTTGTTGTCTTTGCTGTCTTCCACCACCATGAATGATTGGCCCTCTGCCTTGTGCCACCATTCCCTGAAGCCAGCCAATTATAGACTGAAACCTCTACAAACTCTGAACTAAATAAACGTTTTTCTCTTTAACTTTGGGTATTGCGTATGTTGTTTCAGCAATGAGAAAAGTAACAAACAATTACTATGAGAAATTTGGTTTTATTTTGTAAGATGGTACAAAAATGTGCTGCAGTATTTTCAGTCTACTCAGTAGCACTAAAAACTTGTATGGAGAATAGTAATATGTAGTGTGATAGAAATATACAGTGAGTGTTTACATTTTTAAAAATTTATTATGATAAAAAAGCACATTGCTATTAATCACCCTCACAATACTCTCCCTTCCTTGAACACATCTATCTCATCATTCTTGCCAAGTTTTGAAGCAGTTCTTAAAAGTCCTCTTTCATGAGTGTCTTTGTGAGATATAATCACATCTATAGTGAATGCTGCTGTTGAGTACCACACAACAGACCAGGGAGGCTTTATGGTGTGTCTTCGTCCACCTTATTCATTGGATCTGACCGTGAGAGAGAGAAAAAATATTTTGAATCAATTCAGGACATTGAGGGAGCTGTGACAGTGCCATTATAGACACTAAGGAAGACTTCCAAAACTGCTTCAGTAAATGACAAGAGGGTGATTGATGGCATTGTGTCTTTTACTGTAATAATTTTTTAAAGTTTAAACCTTAACCATACCAGCCTGTGTATATTTATAGGTGATAAACTCTTATTATTTTCATTCTTTCAGGGTTTCACCTCCTTTTCATAGAAAGTATGTAGTATTTTCTATTTCATTTCAGTTTGATTCAAAGTAGGAATTGGATATTTCAACTTATAACACATTAGTTTATCCAGCACCTATTATATGTCTGTTACATGTCAGCCCTATACATGGCTCTAGGGACATACAAATGATAGTTACCTGTCTTCTAGAAATACTCTGGAAGGGAAGAGAAAACTGCAGATCAATAAATACAGTATGTTATGATACATACCCTGATAGTGGTACACATAAATTTATAGCAGATCTATTAAGTTTACCTTAGTATTGAACTTTAATTTTAAATGTGCACCGTTCTTTTTTTTTTTTTTTTTTTTTCTTTTAGGTCCTTTTCCATGTGATATATGTGGTCGGCAGTTCAACGACACTGGAAATTTGAAGCGCCATATAGAATGCACTCATGGTGGAAAGAGAAAATGGACTTGCTTTATTTGTGGGAAATCAGTACGAGAAAGGTGACAAATTATCTGCATAACTAAAAAAATTTAGTGCTTTTTGTGTAAAAAAATTATAAATATGGCTTATAAAAGGGTACATTAATTCAAGACACAATACCTGAAGTATGCATTATTTTAAAATGTGAGAGTATGGGGCCAGCACCTGCCTGGCATGTGTGAGGTCATGAGTTTGATCCCCAGTAGTAAAAAAATAGAATAAAAATAAAATAAAATATGAGGGTAAAAGAAATTATATATGCTACAAAAGATGACATGGAATTGGAATTTGCAGATTTAGGTGATTGATATGTCATTTTCTCTCTGTATGACCCAATTAAAAATGCATTAAGTTAAATGCTTCATTTAACTACAGATACTCATTTCATGTCACAAAAATGTTATTTTGGAGCTATCCTCTACCTCTCTCCCATGAGAATTGGAGGTAGGTGACTGTTAGCTAAAAAGCAGAGTTTACAGAGCAGTTTACTTACTTTGACCATGTTTCTCCTAGATTTTTTTCAGTACTGGCTGTACACCAGCTCAGTCAGATGTTCCCACTGTGTTGAACATGTGTTTTCCAGTGTTTATTCATGACTTTACCCACTGACGTGCCAGAAAGGTCTCTTGGGAACCCTCAAACTTCAGCTAGACTTGGATCCAGAGATCTTGTTCATATTGTTTTCTGTTCCCTTTAGTACTTAATAGCAGTAATATTGCAAGGTTTGTGCTTGCTACTGAACAGAAGCATACAGTATATCTTTTAGTCACACACACACACACACACACACACACACACGTGTATATAAAAAAGGTTATATGGTTATTTCTGAGGAAGGAGAAGAGTAAGATTTAGGAGAAGTGTGTGGAGGCATTTCAGGTACCAGTAATTTTCTAATTCTTAACTTATATATTTGTTTAATATTACTTTTCACAATATATATAAATTTTACATACTCTTCAGTACATAAAAGTTTCATAACTGTAATAGAAATGCTGTTTTCTTTAACAGATGGTTATGATGGAGGAGTAGAAAAATCAGTATACTATAATGAAACTGAAATTACAGGTTGGAAAATTATATAGCTTATTATATTAATTATAAACTTCTTTTTCCCCATATAGAGCTTTCTGTAAAAACAAAAAGCAGGGCCAGGGATTTAGCTCAGCGGTGTAAGTGCCTGCCTGGCAAGCGTGAGCTCGCGAGTTCGAAAAGCAAACAAACCAAAAACCCAAATAAAAATAACCATATTTTCTGTTTACTGTAACTACTTCATAGGGAGTCTAGGAATATTTTTAGTATATTCCACAAAGATATTTATAAATGAAACTGGCGCTTGTCAGGTGTTGGTGTACCTTGTAGAAGAGCACCACCTGCTGGCAGAGCTCTGCTTTCATTTCTTAAACTCATTAGGTAAGGGTAGAAATAAAAACCAATTGATAGTTACTGCTAAAATCCTGTAAAGGTCACTCATGTTTATCTTTCACTTCCTTCCCCTTAAAAAACTTCATCTTCATTCAACACTTCAGTGGATGAGAAACTGTAAGGTTTGATAGTGGTGTATTTGGGGTAGTGATAGTTGCACAGTAATCCATCCAGAGTCAATTGGCTAAAAGACTTAGGAATACCAATTATATCTTTCCATAGGTTGCTTTTTCACTTCCACAGAGGTATTTATAACATTGTCTTAAGCCTTATGACATTTTTGAAGTAAGTGTTGAACACACATTTGGGAGTACTGATAAACTGAATTATTAAACACTGCTTACCAAATCCACATCGTTTTTACCTATTTTAGTAATAGTTTAGCGTTTTTTATTTGTGTTCTCATAGTTTGCTTATGCTAAATAATTAAATCTGTAAGCAAACCAGTGGCAAAGGAGGCCAAAGCTAATTTGCTTTATTTAAATATTTTTTTTTAAGATAGAAACATAATAACCATGCTGTTTGGTGAAAAATAGTCCTAGGAAGAAGGAGGAAGAATTGCTGTAATGTTCTTAGCTTGCATATCTTTTGAATACACTTTCTGGAAATCTCTGGAAAGTATATGCGTTGGTATAAAAGAATTTTAAATATATGTACTTTTAACACAGAACTACTTTAAAAGAACATTTGAGAATCCACAGTGGAGAAAAGCCTCATCTTTGTAGTATCTGTGGGCAGAGTTTTCGGCATGGAAGTTCATACAGGTAAGAAAAGCCGTTTCTCCTTATATTGAGTAAGAGAAAATTATTCTCCAATTTAGTTTTATTTTCTTATTAATTTTTTGTGTTGAATTAAGACATTTCTTAGCCTTTATGATATACAGAGTTGTGCAAAAAACCCTACTGAATAGATTTCTCTATCAGATTTCCCTATATCTCTTAATGTTATCTACTGTGTATAAGATACTGAATATATTATTAGCAAGTTTACTGAATGATTTACTAAGTTATCATTAAAATTTTTAAGAATTGTTTTTCTTTGAACATTTGTTAAAATTCTGGTGTTCCAAACTTGGTATATTTTTTAATTTCTTACTTTAAAAAAATATTATTAGTATGACAAACAGCAAGATTAAAAACTAGAATTCTCAATTCTAGAAAGTCTTCTGGGGATTCTTTTTTTTTTTTTAATTTTTTTAAATTTTATTTTAAAGAGAATAAAACCAAGGAAAATAAAACAGAATAAAACCAATCAAAAATTAACCAGCATAAGTGATACAGGACTTCAAAACCTTACGAAACCAACAACAGTTACCATAAGGCCTTTTGTTGTCTTCAAAATAGTTTCAGACACTTTCCAATGTAGTAAAAATTGAATGGAACAGAATAGAAAGGGTTTTTTTTTTTTTTTTTTTTTTTTTTTTTTTTTTTTTTGGTACCAGGGATTGAACTCACAACTGCCAGGCAGGCACTTAAGTCACTGAGCCAAACTCCCAGCCCTATTTTTTTTTAAGGGAGGGTCACACTGTGTAGTTCAGGCCATCCTTGCTCATGTTGTAGCCCAAGCCAGCCTCCAACTCATAACACTCCAACTACCTTGGTCTCTGGAGTGCTGAGATTAGAGGCATGCATCACCACGCCCAGCTATACAATAAATAAAACAGTGAATGCGGTAAAGGACTTCAAAACAAGCCACTAGTAAATTCAAAATGGCTACCATAATACGTTTTGTTATCTTTCAAATGGTTGCTTATATCATCAGATTTAACATAATCAAAACAAAAGAGAATAAAACCCAACCCAACCAAGCAATGAAAATGATATGGTTTTCTGGCTGGGATTGCTTCCTGGTGAGGCCTGGATCATTCCCTGCAACCCCCGCACCCCACAGTCCAAGAATGGCCCTGGCTCACGGAGAGAGGCTTGGGTGTGGCTGTCCTTCTGGGGATTCTTACTTATTTAATTGTTTTTATGACTGATTCTCAGACCATACTATAGTTTGTAAAATGTTAGGTTTTTTTCCTAAAGATGTGATCTCTTATTGTGAAATGCATATATAATTTTAATTTTTATTAATGCTCTGTAGAATTTTAATTTTTTTAACCTTTGCAATACTGGTGATTAAACCCAGGATCACACACACTAAACAAGCATCTACCATTGTGCTACATTCCTGGCCTTTTTTTAAAATTTTGAGACAAGGTCTCACTAAGTTGCCTTGGCTGCCCTCAGACTCCTCAGTAGCTGAGATTATGGGCATGCACCACCACACCAAGCTTAGAATCTCAGTTTTAAGGCTTTAATATTTATACTTTCACTTGTTCCTTACCTTTTAAGTTTAAACAGAATGTTTCCCCTTTAGATTTAGTCTAGTCTATTTACTAATGTTTGTTACATCTCTGTTTTATGGTAGAATCAACACTTGTTTGGGCAACTTGAATGGGAAAACTGTTCTTTTCACTAGGATATATATGTAGGTAGAAGATTACAGAGACATAAATGATTCAAGTTAAGTGAATTTTAATAATCTAAACCTTTTATGATCTATTTTAGAGTCACTATAAAATGGACCCCATTTTGTTCAGTGTGAAGTGGCAAAGTGTAATTTTCATAAGATTGAGGTCCTCTAGAATAACTAAATGCTCAACTATCAATTGTAAGCGGTATCAGTTGTCCACAATAGAATTAATCTTCAATTATCTGCTGTCATTTGCTATTGTTATCATGTACTTAATTGTTTGCACACTTAGCCTCATTTGTCTGATTCTAATTCCTGAAATGCACCTGTTTTTGTATCTCTGAAAGTTGGCTAGTCAGATAAAAATGTGCCCATATATTTGGTAGATTCAGTGAAGTAGGCAAGCTAATATTTTAACAAGTTGAGACATATCATCCTGAAATACTATTGAGTATGTGCAAATGTTGACATGCATTTTTGGAAGAGGTAAATAAGAACCTTGGGATCAATTAATTGATAAAACATGGGCAATAACTCTGAAAGTCACACATAGGAAGTAATTGATGTGCATGTGGTTAAGTGGACAGTCCAGTTTTCATTATTTAGTTATCATTTATTCATTATTAAGCATTTTTCTTCTGTTTGCTGAGATTCAGTGGTTATCAATTTTTTTCTCACAGACTTCACTTACGAGTACATCATGATGATAAAAGATATGAATGTGACGAATGTGGGAAAACATTTATTCGTCATGACCACCTTACTAAGCACAAAAAAATACATTCAGGTAAGCCATATTTTGTATTGCTAGTTTCAGAATCCTTTTTAAAAACACCTGAAAAGAGTATAATATTGTATCATGTTTATGTTGTTGGCTATAGTTTCAATGATTTGGAATATTTTGATCTCTTTCTTATAATGCTGGTTCTAAAACTTTCTGGAACACGAATATGAAAAAAAATAATTTTATGACATTTTCAGTGAAATTTTAATCATTTGATCACCTTTTGTGATTCTGATGTATATTTTAAAGTTTAATTAAACAAATTCCCAAAATCAGCAGTTTTCATGTTGTGTTAATATGTGTGCCTCCCTAAAGGGAGAGACCATCTTAATATTTCTGATTTTGCTTATATTTGAGAAGTTGGTAAAACTTTGGTATTTAAAGACAAACAATTATAACTGGGTATTAAAATTTATATTATAGTGAACTTTGAAACTCTGTCATTGGAAAATAGATTCTTAATAATCCAGATCAATTTCAGATCTTTATACTGTATATATAATTTTTATATTCTGGGGATTTCTTTCATATTTTCCTCTCAGATTGATGTTCAGGAAGTGCTAAGAGAGCCAACTATGTGAGCACAATAATGGGAAAGAGCCATCTCTATGAGCACAGTAGAACAGGTGATTATTATTATTATTATAAATATAATTTAATATATAGTATGCATATTGTCACTTTTAAGAGATGCTAAAGGTCTAGTGACTGTTTTCAGTGAAGTAAATGCGTTTTCATTTCTAGGAAGAGAGTTCTAAATTTCCTAATTCTAGTCACATATGTTAATTGCACACTGGCATTGAGAGTGGTTTTTAAAGACTAAGCCATTGTAGCTAAAAGTAAAAATAGAAAATCATTTAGAATTTTCTGTGTATTTGTGTTTTGGCTCGTTGCAAATGTGAGAAATCCCCACAAGTGAAAATCTTCTAAAAGCATTGTACAAAGATCTGAAAATGTTTAGGTTTTTTTTTTTTTTAACAGTAAAACATCCTCATTTGAGTTTAATAAGTGTTTAGTTGAGGTGTTTCATATCTAGATATATGGTCTTAAAAGATACTCTGAATTTTGAAGTAATTTCATTTCTCTTACTCTGTTACATTGAAAGGTTAGATTTGATGTCCACAGCAGAAGGCTGCTGATTTCTTTTGCCAATGGGAAAAAGAGTCACATCCATGAAATTAAGCCTAAATTTTTTTAAGGAAAGATACTTGAGTAAAGAATATAAAGGAGGTAGCCTTTAATATAAAAGGTGGTTTTATTTTCCTGATATATTTGCCATTGTATGATGTTCCTGTTTGGTCATTTGTTTCTGGTGAAAAAAAAAATAATAGAAAAAAATGCCTACTATAATCAAAATATTTGGGAATTCATTTTTAGGTGAAAAGGCTCATCAGTGTGAAGAATGCGGAAAATGTTTTGGTCGGAGGGATCATCTTACTGTTCATTACAAAAGCGTGCACCTTGGAGAAAAAGTGTGGCAAAAGTAAGTGGAAAAGCAAAATGTCTAAGAATTAGTACATTGGCTGAGTCTTCATTGGAGAAATTTTACAACTTTTGTTGTTCATTTTGTTTAATTGATGATAGGTTAACTCTTTCTCTAGTTTCTATAGCTTCTCTTTACAGACATAAAAACATGTTTTTCCAATTTGTTTTTACTTAAAGACAAGGAGGGGATAGACATTTACTTTCATTTAAATGCTAATTGTTTAATGTATATCATAGGCCTTAAAATTAAATTTTGAATTTGGAATTGTTTCACTCAAAAATACTTTTTGAACACTGCACTGTGTTACTTACCAAGTTAAGTTTTGAAAAGTTTGTAATTATTCTACTTATAATGAAAATAGACGACATATTTCCTTTTTATTTAGGTGTTTATTTATAAGTTGAAATTTAAAATATTCATTAAGAAGTAAACTGATGAGAGCAATATCAGTTTTCTTCCAAATGTTTTTATTATTGCATATTAAATTTATAAAATACCAAGTTTTATTGTGGGATTTTCATACATTCATATAACATTTTGTTCATATCCATCTCCGTATGACCCTCTCTTACATACCTTCTCCCCTCCATCAATCCCCTTCCACTTGTCTAATAGTCTCCCTCCTATCTTTATGTTGCCTTGTTTTTCTAAATTCCACACATAAGGGAAACATGTGAAACTTGTCTTTCTGTGCCTGACTTATTTCAGTTATCATGATGCTCTCCACTTTTCTGCAAAAGACTTTATTTTGTCTTTATGGCTGAATAATGCTCCACTGTGTGTGTGTGCGTGTGCACATGTGAATGTGTTACTTTTTCTTCATCCATTCATTGAAGGGCACCTGGGCTGACTTCATATCATGGCCATTGTGGATCATACTTCAGTAAACATGGGTAGGCTGACTTTAATTCCTTGAAGTGTATACTAAGGTGTGGTATAGCTAGATAATGTGGTAGTTTCATTTTTAGTTTTTTGAAAAAACTTGCTACCGATTTCCATAGTGACTACAGTAATTTACATTCTCACAAGCAGTTTTTTCCCCCTTCATGCTGGACAGCAGTTACTCTTGATAGCCATTCTGATTGGGGTGGGATGGAATCTCGGTATAATTTTGATTTGTAATTCTCTGATAATTAAAGACGTCGAACACTTTTTCATGTGTTTGCTATGTATTTTTTTTTGCAATGTGTTGAGTAATTGGTCCATTTTTTATTAGATATTTGTTCTTGTCCAGTTAAATTTTTTGAGTTCATTAGATATCGATACTATTTATCCTTGGTTGGAAGAATAACTAGCAAGGATTTTCTCCCATTTTGTAGGTTGTCTCTTTGGTGTGTTAATTGTTTCCTTTGCTGTGCAGACACTTTTTAATTTGATGCAATCTTAGTTGTTGATTTTTGCAGTTATTTTTGGGCTGTTAAAGTTTTATCCAAGAAGTTTTTGTGTGTGCCTGTAACTTCAAGTTTTTTCCACCATGTTTTATTCTGTTTCAGAGTTTTAGATCTTAAACCTAGGTCTTTGCATTGAATCCATGGATTGCTTTCAGTAATGTGGCCGTTTTAACAATATTAATTCTGCCAGTCCTTGAATCTGAAAGGTCTTTTTTCATCTTTTATTGTCTTTCTCAATTTCTTTCTTCAGTATTATGTAGTTTTCATTATAGAGGTTTTTCACAGCCTTGGTTATGTTGATTCTTAGGTTTTTTTTTTTTAACTATTCTGAATGGAATTGTTTTTCAGATTTTTTTCTTAGTGAGTTCATTATCAGTGAGTATGAAAGCTGTTGATTTTAATTTTAATTTTGTATCCTGCTATTTTGATGAATTTGTTCATCATATCTAAAAGTCTTTTGCTTGAATCTTTAGGATCTTTTAAGCATAGGATCACATAATCTACAAATCAAAATAACTTGACTTCTTCCTCTTTGGATCCTTCGGTTGCTTTTGCTTGCCTGATTGCCATAGCTAAAATTTCAGGCACTGTTTTAAATGGGAGTGATAACAAAGGGTAACCTATTCTCATTCCTGATTTTAGAGGAAATGCTCTGTTTTTCTCCATTTAGTGTTATCGTGGCTATGGGTTTATTACACAGATAGCTATCATTGTGTTAACGTATGTTCCTTCCATACCTAGTTTCTTCAGGGGTTTTAGCATGATTTTTTTTTTTTTTCCTACAGAGTAATGTCAGCTTCTTTGTGAATGCAGATTTTGAAATTATGGCAACTTTTTAAATAATCCTTAGTATCTATTTACATAAAATTTATTCATTCTTTTTATCATGTAACTTTACACATCATCATCACCATTAAAATGTAGAAGAGTTTTACCACTATGGAAATTCTTTTAGTGATACTTTATAGCGAACCCTTCCTTTCATCCTCAGCCTACCATTGATGTGTTTTTGTTCCTATAATTTTCCTTTGTATAATTAATGCCTGATAAGAATAAAAGTTCAGCGATTCAAAGCAGGATATCTTTTTATAGATTTGGTTGATAAATGTAACTGGAAGAGGAAGAACTAGAGGTAATATCAGTATTTAAATATGTATATTTTTTCAAGTTTCTGTGCTTTGTTAATGTGGTAATTAGGTGTACAGTTTTAAGTAAAGTTGTGAATTATTTTCATTATTACCAAAATTATATTGAAAAACTTAAACTTTTTTATTTTTTTAGATATAAAGCAACATTTCATCAATGTGATGTTTGTAAGAAGATTTTTAAGGGAAAATCAAGTCTAGAAATGCATTTTCGGACACATTCAGGTAAAATTTCTTGGGTATTTTATATATATTTTTGTGTAATTATTCAAGAGTAAAATGTGTCCATATATGTTCTTGGTGGAATGTTTTTCACCTTTAAGATTTGTACTCATGGCAGGCGCAGTGGCTCACACCTGAAATCCCAGCTACCTGGGAGACTGAGATCATAAATTCAGGCCAGCTTCAGCATGCTAGTAATTTAACAAGACCCTGTTTCAAAAAAAAAAAAAAAAAAAAACCCATGGCGGGAAGTAGCTAAGTAGGCAGACTTTGGGTTCAATCTCAGTATTGCCAAAAAGTTGCAGTATTTTTGAATATCACTTTTTATAACTTGGGAAAATATTTTTGTATAGGTAATTTACTAGATTTTTAGTGTTCATTTTCCCCTTTTCTGTTTTCCCGTTGTTTTTTACTTCATTTTCTGAAGATTTTTCTGAGGTTTTTATTGTTTATTTTTTTCTCTTTTACTAAAAAAGAGTAATACAAGCCCGGTGTGGTGGCGCACGCCTTTAATCCCAGCACTTGGGAGGCTGAGGTAGGAGGAGCGTTGTGAGTTCAAGGCTGGCTTGGGCTACAATGTGAGTGCAGTGCCTGCCTGAACTGCATAGTGCTGCCCTATCTCAAAAAACTAGGGCTGGGAGTTTGGCTCAGTGGCTTAAGCGCCTGTCTGGTAGGCGCAAGGTAGTGAGTTCGAGCCCCGGTGCCCCCCCCCCAAAAAAAAATTAAATTCTATAAGGTACTGAGAAATCTATGTTAAAATCTCTAACCATCATTATAGATGGTTTATTTTTCATTTTTATTTCTTCTGTTTTTTGGTTTGTATATTTTAAGGCTGTGTTATTGGATAGGTACAACTTGTTATATTCTTCTGTTGAAAGGGCATTTTATCCTAATAGTATAATGAGATCCTCTTTATAATGAGATAAACCAGCATACTTTTGATACTGTTGAATCATGTTTTCTTTTTCTCTTGTACTTCTTCTAAGGACATGTATTTGAGATGTGTGTCTTTGATTATTGTTTTATTATCTATTGTACATAATAACAGTATTTAACTTTTAACTGGAATATTTAGTTCACTTAAATTATCTGATTTCTCATTTAGGCTTAAATCTGTCACGTTATTTGTGACATTCTTGATACTTTCATTTTCACTTTCTTTATAATTGCTTTCTTATCTATTTTCTCCTCAGGTAGCTTGTTAAATACATGTTTTCCTTGTTCTTTTATTGATTACCCTGAAGATAACAATATGTATCCTTAAACTAGAAGCACTTTACCTTGTAGAAATGATAAAATAATTAAAATTATTCACTTTCCTGACAATGCAATTTATAACACCCTGTCTTTTTCATCTTTTATGTATTGCATATATTTTAATTCTACAATTTCACACATACTTTAAGGCATGTAAGTCATTGATTATTACTTATGGTGTACTGGGGGATTGATTCTAGGAGTGCTGTACCCCTGAGCTATATCCGCAGCATGCACCCTTGCCCCCTTTTTTTTCTTTTCTTAGACATGTCTTGCTAAGTTGCCCAGGCTGGCCTTGAACTTGTGATTCTTCTACCTGAGTTTCCAAGTGACTAGGATTACATTCATGAGCAATGGAGCCCTGCAATTTTTTTGTTTTAAATAAGTAATGTCATTTACACTATTGAACTCTGATCTCTGTCTCCCCAAGCACCCTTGAATTTCTGAAATACTTGCCAGCCATTTAGTTTCCCAGTCCTGTTTTCCAGCTCTCTCACCAGCAAGTGTTAAACTTAGGAATTAGAAAATACAGATATTTTGGTTAATTTCTCTTTTATTCTTTCCTTGTCAGGCTTCTGACAGTTCTAAGTCCCAGTTTTATCTTCCTATACCATTGTTGTTTCCTCAAGCCCTAGGCTGAGACTTGCCCCCTATTCCCCACACACTGAGTCTGAAAATGCCATAGAGAGGGAAGACCTGCCATACTTCTGTGCCTCCAGAATTTTACCTCTTTGGGTTTTGGCTGACGTGGTTGTGCTTTTTTGTGCCTGTTAACAGCAGGCTTTTTTGTTTGTTTTGTCTTTACCCTTTTATTTTCCCCCCTCCAGCAAGATGCATGGTATGATAATAAACTACTTTATGAAGTCTGCAATAAAAGCCGCTCAACTTACATTTTTAAGTACTATGTTTTAATATCTAAAGATAGCTAATCCTGTGGATGACATTTTTAATTCATAAAGGCTTAGGTGAGAAGTAGCTTACATCTCTTTACATCTCTGAGTGTTCTTAGTTTCATCAGTACCCCACAATTGGCAAGTTGAACCCACGGTCTTGCACATGCTAGGCAAGTGCTTTAGTACTAAGCTACATTTCCTGCCCAATCTTTCTGCTCTTAATGGATTCCTGTCTGTATACCCTGGAAAGCACCTTTCCTTGGTTGCCTTTTATCTCTGACTTAAAACCTTGAGATACCCCAGACTTGGGTTAATTATTGTTAAATGGATAATTTTACTATAGAAAGTCTTACTATAAAAATTGTTTTTTATTCCATACTTTTCCTTTCATCAGATTCATAGTACTGTATTGCCTTTTTCTACTTGTGTGTCTTTAAACACTCTAAACTTGCTTTATACATTTTACGTCAACATTTTCCTTATGGAATTTTGTCTTTACAAAGCTAAGTTATTTTTTCTACTGAAAATATCTTTTTACAGTGATAATAGAAAGTTCTGAAAAGAATATATCTATCTGGGACTTAGTTTTTGAAAAGTATTCATCACGCACTAGAACCGATTGACTCTAAATTTTAAAAAGGAAGAAGCTTTGCATTTATAAAAACTTCATTAAGGACCATTGTGGTTAGAATTATGCCAAAGGAATGCACTTAAAAGTAACATTTTTTGTCTTTAAAAGCAAAAGATGTTTTTTGGTGGTGTTACCCATTTTAGAGTGATGTCATCTATTTCAGGAAGAATCAGCTTCTTGTATGCAAGTATGAAAGTCAGGGATTAATAGAAAAGAACTTTATAGTTCTTGCACTGTGAAAGTTTAAGCTTTTTTTAACATTGTGAAGTTTTTAATGTTTATTTTAGGCATTCAAATTTATTTTTAAATGTCGAGTTCACTGTGCTATGTGAAGTTACAAATACTTTAAGAAATGTTGTTCTTTATATAAAGTGACTTCATATTTTTCGTTTACTCTAGCAGCATCAACAGTGCAGTTAGTACAGAAACAGTAAAAACTCATAGCACCAGGGACCCGGCATCCCAGTCTGTATAAATTTTCTGTCGATAAGATTTGAAAGTTTCAGTGGGCTACCAAGTATTACACGGTAATATTTAACAATTATTTGAAATTAGTGTTTCAACTTGAAGATGTAGTTATTCCTTAATTTTGCAGAATTAATTATTATGTTTTAAATGAAAAGATGACAATAATGGTATCAGCAAATCTATGTAACAACATGTAATCTAGATATGACTTTGTGTCTATTGCAATATTTGTTTGAGTGCATTCATATTCATTTGCTGCTATAACAACCACAAACTTAGTAGCTTGATCAATATAGATTTATGGTTTTGTAGTTCTGTAGGTTAAAAGCCTGGCATTGGGCTCTTGTCTAAGTATTGGTAGGGCTGTCTTTCTTTCTGAGGTCTATAGGGAAGACTCTGCCACTCAATGAAGTTATTGACAAAATCCAGTTCTTAAAGGTTCTAGCTTTCCTGCCAATAGTAACCTGAGGACCTTTCATAGCTTATGGTGGCCACCATATTCCTTTTTCCATTTTCAAACACATCAATTTGGGGGACGGAGTTCTTATAATACATCTCCCTGACCCATTCTTCTTCATTTATCAACTACTTTTTGAGATTCTTTTCTCAAAAAGATAGATAATGCAATCTCTGCGTTTCAAGATTTTAACCTTAATCATATCTGTATGATAATTTTTATCATGTAAAGTAACGTATTCACAGCTTCCATATATTAGAATATGCACATCCTTGAGGGGCCATTATTCTGCCTATCATACTGGCTAACCTGAGATTATTTAGTTTATATACAAGTAAAGTAGAACTATAGTGTAAGGCTCTGTATTCAGGAGGAATTAAAAACTGATTCAGCTTCTTTACTGTTTCTGCTAGTCAACTTTCCTTATTTTGACCTCAGGCTGACTGTGAGGTCATTCTAAATGGATTGTTCTGATCCAAGGAACCAGATTACATAGAGTTGCTTGGTTTGTTTTTTTTTTTTTTTTTTTTTTTTTTTTTTTTTTTTTTTTTTTTTTTTTTTTTTTTTTTTTTTTTTTTTTTTTTTTTTTTTTTTTTTTTTTTTTTTTTTTTGTTGTTGTTGTTGTTGTTTTTACTTTCTCCTTGGGTAGAAGGAATTCAGATGTCTCAGATTAACACATTTTTATGTGCTATAGAGGCAGTAAAGAAAGTAATCATAACAATAGCTAAAATTTATCAAGCACTGAAGTGTAAGGTACAATACTAATCACTATTACATTACATTCTCATTTAAGTACTGTAATTATTTTCATGTTACAAGTAAAGAAATTAGACTTAGAAATTGGGTAGCTTGCTCAAAGTTTGGCTAATAAATGGTTTAGCCAAATTTCCAGCTATCTTTTTGATGTTTATTTAATTCATTCTCTATCAATCTGCTGTACTATCTCTATTTTGTGATAGCATACAATATTGTTTCCATTAGTAAGTTTTTGTAAGTATACATATGAAAAATTTGCTATTAAATCATCAAATGGATTCAGTTTAAATTTTAATGTCATTTTTGTTCATACAGGTGAAAAGCCATACAAGTGTCAAATTTGCAATCAGTCTTTTAGAATTAAGAAAACTTTAACAAAACACCTAGTGATTCATTCTGATGCCCGACCTTTCAACTGTCAGCACTGTAATGCAACGTTTAAGCGGAAAGACAAGCTAAAATACCACATTGACCATGTTCATGGAATTAAGTCTCCTGATGATCCTCTCAGTACTTCTGAGGAAAAACTTGTGTCTTTGCCAGTAGAATACTCACCAGATGATAAAATCTTTCAAACAGAAACAAAACAATACGTGGACCAGCCCAAAGTTTATCAATCAGAAGCTAAGACTATATTACAGAATGTGTCTGCCGAAGTATGTGTTCCAGTAACACTGGTTCCAGTTCAAATGCCTGACACTCCGAGTGATCTGGTTCAACATACTACAACACTTCCACCATCCTCTCATGAGATCCTGTCACAGCCACAATCCACTGATTATCCACGTGCAGCTGACTTAGCTTTTCTGGAAAAATATACCCTTACTCCTCAACCTGCAAATATAGTTCATCCAGTCCGACCTGAACAAATGCTGGATCCTAGAGATCAGTCTTACCTTGGAACATTACTGGGCCTTGATAACACTACTGCTGTTCAAAATATTTCTGCTAATGAACATCATCCATGAGAAAACATTCCACAGACTTTTTGATGGTTACGTGCTAATGGTAGCCAAAAGCTGGTGGCTTTTAAATTAGTAGGGCTGCTGTTTTTTGGTTTTTTTTTTTTTTAATTTTTTCTAGTTTCTCAAGTCCTCAGAACAATTTCAAATGAAGAAAACTGTTAACTGAGCTTATGACTATTTGGACATACTTTGGCATAATATTTAAATGTTTTTGTGATTTTTAAAATTAGTGCTAATTTTTAATGGTTCTTAAACTTCCCAGAATTATTAGCTGCTGACATTATCAGGTGTTTTTTTGTAATCCTAAGTGGAAATTTTTATTCTTTAGTCTCCTTTTTTCTCTTTCCCATCTTACAAATAAGTTTAAGGATCATGTAGCCATTAAGAAGGAATGTGAGAATATACTGGTAATCCCAACTAGTCTGTATGCTAACTTAAGATTTATTATTATTTCATCCAGATTTTAAAATTGAAATCAGAAATTTGAAGGTATAGGAAAATTCAGGATATTTCTGTGTTGTCTTGACATCGATCCATGATTTTAGGTTATCGTTCTCCTTTGGACTTCAGACACACTCAGAGCCAGAAAGCTAAGAGGCAAGATTAACATGTTAATAAAAATTTAGGATTGAAATGATAATCCAGGTAATTTAATTTTGCTTATACTTCAATCACTATGAACAAGAAGTGGCAAACATAGGTTTAGGCATTTAATTGTACAAGTTGAAAATTTGTTGAAAGAAAAATATGCCGTCTTTAACTAGATATCTTCATGGTAAGTTCACTTTTTGTACTTTATCATTTATTTCAGAAACATTAATAATGTATCACAGCTTGTATCTTCATCTCACTAAGTAAGGGGCAGTTATAAATAATGCCATTTATTTTAACATGCTACTTTGGGTTGTATTTAATTTGTCTAATTGAAAGTGGGAAACAGAACTTACATATTTTATGTATAATTGTTAGAAAGTGCCAAACTGATTGTGAAATTTGCACCTGATTTAACCTAATATTTAATTGAATGGAACTTCTACTACTTATGTACAGATTTACATCCAATCCAGATCTTTATTTTTGCTTTTGTATAAGCCTAATATCTATAATTATCCTTGATTCTTATTTTTGTATGAGACAAAGTCAAGGACTTGTTGAAATAGCAATTGCCACAAAACCTCACTGATTAAATTCAATTAAGAAAAGGTCAGAATTATAAGATACTTTTAAAGATGTGCACTTTCCATATTTTCAAGTCAATTTGAACATAAACTAGCATGATGTTTCCTATTAGGGTGCTTGAAGATTAGTCTAGGCAGGATTGATTTACTGCTAACATGCTATTTGTATATAAAGGATTAGACATACCAATTTTTAAAATTCTCTATTTGTTTTGTTTACACTTCTAATTGCTTTAAGCACTTTTTTGTGTGTAAACTATAAAGTCTGGCCTGGCCCTTGTGAAAAAAATCACAAATAAAATAATGAACGTTCAGTGAGTAAAATTTAACCAGTTAGTAATAGAGGAAACTGTTAAAGCACTTACAAAATGAAGGTACTTTATAGGAACATTTGCCATATTAATGATGATAAAAGAAAAAACGTTGAGAATTGAGGCAGTTAACCAAAGTAGTTGAAATAAATAATAAAACCAACCTGCGTTTTGCCTTACTTACCAAGGTTTGGTTGTAATTATCTTAGGAGCAGTAGGCGTAATTGCTGTAGTATTTCTTCTTTTATAAAGCATCCTTACTTTGTGTGGAAATGTAATACTTGGGGTACTTACGTGATTGAGCTTGATTATATGAGGTACTATTAGTTTCTTAGTCCTTAAAATTGATTGCAAAAGATACATCTTTGTGGTTTTTATCATAAAGACTGACAGGATTTTAATTAAAAATCATACTATAGAGAAACAAATCATACCTAAAAATATTCTCTATCTTATGTATAAGCTAACACAGAAAAACTTGGACATACAAAAAGGCAAATGTTATATATGTGTGTGTATTATATGGTATATTGTATATTTGGTGGCAAAAAAGGGAATGTTGCATTTTCACATTGAAAAGAATACTGTGCATTTTGAAGGTATTTAGGTTTCTTTTAATAATAATATATTAATGCTTTAAGTATGTGATTTAATTGGTTTACATAACACTTTTCTGGAACACATCTCTTATGTAAAGTGAATACATTCATATAATTGTAGTTAGTTACTTTGGGTAACTTAAACTTGAATAGTGGTTTACTGTTTTCTAAAATGCCTTCACATGTTACTTCATTTGAACCTCATAACCAGCCCTAAAATAGAAAGACATGACATATTCCTGCTTTAGAAAGAAAGTATCTGATATTAAGGTTAAATGAGCTATTTAAGCTCATGTAGTCAAAGTGGCAGAGCTACTAGTAAGGAAAGAAGAAAGTTAGCATTGATGAATGCTTACCATGTGCCAGGCACTACATTCTCTCACTCTTAACCCAGTCTTAGAGACAGGTAGTAAACTTCTTAGGAAAACATGGGTGGACAAAACAACAAGAATAAAATTAATCTGTTGCCTATAATTTCTAAAGTATATGACATTTTTTTAGATTGGGAAAACCTCAAGGATTTGGGCAAACTGAATGTATATAAGCTTTTGAAGTTGGCACAAAAAGTATAAAATGAGGCCTGTGGTTTTTAGTTGATCTTTCTATAACTTTAAAACCCATTTTTTTGTAATTATACTTAAAATTTTGAATCTCACAATTAAGTTTAGCCTCATTGAGAATTTTTTATTTTATGAGCATAATTTATTGTTTTAAATTAATTTTTTAGCAGATAGAAGTTAGCACTTAATCTGTAAATTGAATAATTTATCAAGTGCAGAAATGTATTAACCTAATCAGTTTTGACTTAAATGCACCAAAGATTTTTAGTAGGTATTAAATCATTAAAAGAATTTAAATTCTTTGTCGTTTGAATAAATATTTGTCCAAAGAAGCACAGTTGAAGTCCTAGGATAATGGATTTTTAAAAAATCATTAGTTTGAATACTAAGATTAAGTATTAAATGTTTGTGTTTGTTTGTATGTATAAAATAAGAGCAAAAGAAAATACTCTGGGAATAGTCAGACTGACAAACCATTTACAGTAAGAATACTGTTTTCCTCAATTTAATTGAATGTTATGTTTTTTAGTGAACACTATTAAATGCTAAACAATAAGCTTATTTTTCACACTACATTATTAAAATAATTTTTGCCTTAGAATTTTTTTAGGTCAAGTTGAGGTTATTTTTATAAGAAACCTGACCTATTTTTTACAGCTTAAAATCCCATTTAAGGTTAGAATTTCTTCCTCATGCCAGCAAGATAAAACCAACAACTATAAAGTAATCTTTGCATACTTTTAAGTAATTTGACATTTATTGTGGAGAAAAGAGGAGTAGCAAAAACAAAAAAATTTTAAATTGGTGCTTTAGTAAAGTGATAGTAGATCATGAAATAAATACATTAATAATTTTCTGTCAACCTTAAAAAGTGTCAAAACATCTTTGTAGAGTAATTATAAAGTGTTAGTTAAGGGTTAATGGATAATTAAATATCATTTATTGCCTTTTACTCTGCAATTACAAAAAAGCAATGAAATTAGTGTTTATAATGTTGAATTTTCTTCCCACCATATCACTCCAATGTGTTATTGATGAAAAGTCAGATTTAGAACTCTAGCTCTTTGACAGTGTCCTTTTATACCATCTTTCTTTGTGCCTTTTCAAAGTGTTGTAGTTGGTTAGACTTGAAGTTAGATTGTACTTGTTAATAAATGATTTTGTTTTGTTCTTGGTTTGGGTTTGGGTTTTGTTTGTTTGACTGGTTGGCTATGGGTCTTAGGTTTGTGTTGCCTGCTGGCTAGGCAATAGCTTTCTTTTAGGTTGGTCTTTGTTTATGTATTAAAATTGGCACTAAGTAATAGAAAAAATTTGGTTTTATGATTTATATATCATGTTTTAAAAAATTTAATGTGGCCTTTGTAGTTACCGTGAGTCCACTATTGGGCCTGTCTCTAGATGCTTATTAGAAGGATCTGACAAATAATATGAATAGTATGCCTCTGTCTGTCTCTCTCTCTCTCTCTTTAATAACCAGTTACTGTAACTGTACTGTTCTACATGGGGTCACTTCTTTCTTCAGTTTGCCTACAACTGGAAAAGAGGTGCTCATTTGAGATAAGTGTCTCATTTGGAGCAGCAATATTGCAACCAACTTAAAACTTGAGTTGATCGACTCAGAAAAATTGAGGACCTTTAACCGTCGTAGTTAAATAGTGCCAAATTTAAAGTGACATGAATTTGTATTCTTTAATAAGATTAAGTAGCATTTCCAAAACTTTAAGTAGTATTATAGTATATGTTACTCACAATTAGAGTAAATAGTGGAGAATTTGAGAATAACTTTCTAAACAATTTCTGGGAACTCAACAATTCTATGCATCCTACTCTTTTTTTCTTGCACATTTCCCTCAGTATAGTCTTCAGTGTTATTTTGGGGATCCTCCTTTATTTCCACTAAAACATTATTACTTAAGCTACTTTGTCCCTACAATATTAGCATGCTTTGTGCTCTAGCATTAATAAAATAGAGACAACAGAATTAGATTGTGTAAAAGATAAGAAGATGGTTTTGATAGTCCTTAGATTTGCTTACTCTTCATGTTTTCAACTTGCTGTGTATTGATCTTAACTCTATGACTCTTGAACAATCCCACAGTTTAAATTAATTCTCTGCAGCCATTTAAATACAGAGAAGTTAAGGGTTTTATTCAGACAATAAAGTTTATACAATAATGAACATAACCTCTTTTTAATTAGATTTTTTAAAAAAGTAATTGCAGTGCTTGCATTACTGTTAGAGATTCTAAAACATTTTCTGAAGAGCATGCACACATCTCATCATTACTCAGCCTCTTTGCTTGGTATTCCTGCTTGCATTAAAGTTGGACATTGTACTGTGGTGTAATTATGGTATTTTTATTCCTTCTAACAATCAGACTCTTATCCCTATAAATAAAATGATTCCAGTGGATGAGTGTGGCTGCTGAAAGATACAAAGCTGGATATATAGCTGCTCCATGCTGTGTAATAAATGTTATGATTAAGGGGTTTATGATGTACATTAAAGTAGAAATGCTTTTGTACTTGCTTTTAGTCTCAGATCATAATTTTTGTTTTTAATTAAGAACATTTTAAAAGCAATTACAAAGAAAATTTAAAATATCAAAATTCATTATTGTCAACTGTGTGTCAAAGTATCTTGTGGGTTTTAATATTTTGTTTGTCTCACGTTTAAGTATAAATGTCTATAGAAAAATTAATTTCTCTGTGAAGAATAGGAAGTGTCTTGTATATTGAATTAGTTTCTTGTGTTATTTTGATATTTAAAATAAATAGAAAGTTCTTTGGTCCTAATAAAAGCATATCTAGGTTTTATTGAATTGCATTTCACAGCATGGGAATGGAGTACTCTGCATACATCTGTAAAAACTGAATGCAAAGACCTTGAACAAATGGAAAGCCCATTTATCTTGGGGCACATTTTTAAAAACTTTTTCTCATAAATTACATATTATTTAAAAATATATATTAAATTTGTAAACTATTAATGATTTTAAGTGTGTAATATAAATTCAGATATTCATGATGCAGTTTTTCTGGAAATAGTCATATTATGCTGTTTCTGAAGAGAAGTTTAAGTACAGAAAATTCCATGAATGAAGTGAGTTATTCAATGTAATACTGAGAGTGGGCAGTCTTAAATCTAACCCCCAGAAGCAGAAGACCATGGGAAAAGAGACTTCTGGCCTCTTGTGTGCTGGAATACTTGTATCAGGGCACCTGCTTCTGAGTGTTTAGAAGGCCAATAAATTCTGTGGCCCTGAGTCTGTTTCTGTGAAATGAGTCTTCTGATCATTAGGCAGTGTTGTGTGTGATACTTTCCTATTGCTGTCTGACAAATTATACCAAACATGGCTTACAACCACAGGTAGTTGTTATCTCACAAATCTGAAGGTCAGGCATCTAGAAGTCCTATCGCTGGTGGTTTTGGCTCAAGATCCTTCATGAGATTGAAGTCCCCCTGTTAATTAGGGTTGCAGTCTCAGAATAGAAAACTAGAGATCAGTTTTTCAGTGTTATGGCCAGTGTCATGCAGATTATACCTCACTATTCTCTTGCTCGGTAGGTAGCTGTAATGGCATGTAAGGAAAGTATGGACTGGTACTAATATTTTTGATCTCTAGTATTAAAGGCTCATTATTTTCCAGTCAGGTCTTATTTTCAAGGAAACGTCTTTCAGGTATTCATCCCCACCTCCTTTTCCCCTCACCCTTTAGAAAGAATCTGAAATACAGTGGAAGCAACTGAGAATTTAAGATCAGTCTTTTCAAAACCCAATCTTGGAAATAATATTGCATCACTTCTGTCATATTATGTGAACCATTAATTTCATTCCATATGCAAGGGAAACAAATTAATCTACTCTTGAGAGAGAAGAGTAGCAAAGAATTTTTGACATATTTTGAAAAACATCACCAATTTCATTGATTATAGATCTTCTGATCAAAACATGGATAATGGGGCTAGGCACCACAATTTATACTCAGAAAGTGTATCCCAGACACGCAGAAAAAGATTTGCAGTAGCAACATAACATAGGTAAGCAGATCCCACTGGAGAATGAGTGGATTTATGTTGGGAGTTAAGCACTGGCTTACATAGCAAACTGGGCACTCAGCTGTGTGTTAGATCAGCCCTAGTGAGGTTGGTGAGTAAGATCAGCTATGGTAAGGGTGACCACGTTCGAGCCTTTCTCTGATGCCATTGTTAATCCAAATGGGCTAAGTGAACAAGTAAGTGGATTCCACAGGACAGATTGTCTTCTTTAGTTGATTGTTGAGCTTCTTCCATGGATCTTCTTTGATAGACATTTGCATGATACGACACTTGAACTTCTACCTGTTTTGACATTTTGCATACCTCTCCTCCTCAGACCATCCTGTCAATAATTTCCATTTTGATTCTTGCAAAGCTCAGTTGGCTGGCCTGTTGTCTATTGCCTATGAGTCAGCATGGAACTTTACCTTGGTAATATCTTCCTTATGAACTGGATTACCAGATATGCCATCTAACATCTTCACTAGGTTTTCTACCCATCTCTAAGGCAAGGCTGTAATACAATTTCATTTACATCTGACCAGTCACACAGATCCATCCACAGCAAAGACCTTTAGTTTCTTCATGAAATCCCCAGCTTCCCCTTGGTACAATCTGAGAGCAAGACAGCAAAGTAGGAGAAAATGAAGTATATGGGAATCTAAGTTGCTTCTTTTGTTTATATATTTAGGATCTGCATAGCCTTGGGCTTATATATGCCACTTCTGTTTGATAATGGACTGCTTTTTGTTAAATCCAGTTTTATGATTCTTTAGATCCCAGGTTGGCAAACTTCTTTGTAAAGAGCTAGAATAAATATTTTAGATTATGTAGGCAATATGATTTCTGTCACAGATATTCTGCCATTGTAACCAGTTACAAACAGTGTGTAAATGAATTGGCATGGTGAATTGAAAACACTAAAACTATTTACAAAAGTTAATGGACCAGATTTGACCCTCAGGCCATACTTAGCTGATCCTAGATGAGGTAATATAGTTGGCAGTTGGCAGTTTGGATCACATAGCCACTTGTGCTATGATTAAACATCTAGAGTCTACCATAACTTAGAAAAATTGCAATCTGCTTTTCAAGTGGCAGACACTTGTCCAAAGAGAAAGATAGATCTTTATTCCCAAACCTAGAATGTCATGCTGTTTTACTTCTGTGAAAGCTTTCCAGAGCTGTTCCGTATCTGATTGTCTTGGAAACATAAGCCTCTTATGCCATATGGCACAGGTAGCAGAGCTACATGTGTGATGTGAACCTGCTGCAGGGGCCTTGCTTGATCTGGGCCCGAATCAAAAAATCGGCTCCATAGCTTACCAGATGGATTGGTGAGATGTACACAAGTAATGGCCTCCAAAATCTAAAGAGCTCATTCTAATGGTACAAAATACAGCAGCTGCTTCTTTCTTTAGAGGGAATTTTCAGGATCACTGCAGCTCTAAAACTGTTATTGATACTGCAGAACGTTGTCACAGTTCTGCCATCTGGCTTATATTTGTTTTATTACTGGCATCTAGAGCACTTACTGCTTTTGGGAGACATAAATCACCATGGCCCCTCAATAAGCAGGCCTCCGCATTCCTGCCGGTTTTGCCAAGAATACAAAGCTTTGACTCCTTACCCAAGGTATTTTTCAGGATTTTTTTTTTTCAGAGAGCTGTTATCAAGCATAATGTGTTCTATTCCTGCTGAGGAATAATATTGTAAAAACAATCAGATCTCCACCTCAGTGTTCCTTTCCTAAAATGCGATCCACCTTGAATGTATGGCATTCATCATGGGCCCTTTGGATTGCCAGTATGAGCCTTGGGAACTGGGAAATCCATGTGGATAAACATGCTGATTGGCCAGCTCCTGCTTTTTCTGTGACTAATAAAGTCATTTGTCACTCACTTAGACTGTAATGTCTCCTGGCAACATTTATGAAAGTAGCTTGCAAGTCAGAAAAATATCTCAGACCTTCACTGTTTTTGACAGCTCCTTCCTGCTTACCAAATTTAATGAGCAAATGTTATCCACTTAAAGGACCAATGTAGTATTTTAAGAACTGCCAAAAAGATTCAAGGGCTGGGTCTTGGTGGTAAAGTACTTACCTAGTATGTATGAGGCTTTGGGTTTGGTCTCCAACACAGACACAGACACACATACACACATACCCAACGATACATGTTCCTCTAGAAAATGTTACAGTAGGAGACAATATAAATAGATTTGACTAGGCCGCAGGGTACACTGGATGGATGGAGAAAATCAAGGAAAGCACTTGCCCGGTCAATAGCTGCTAGTCAACTGGCAAAAGTGTATTGATTTGTATGAAGATAACACATCAGAAACTATTTCAGTAGTTGAAATAATCACCTGATTGGTATAATCTGTCATTTCTCCGAGATTCATCTGGCTTATACTTGCTGAATTACCAAGGTAAGTGGGTCTATGCATGTAAGCACTTTCCCAGTCAAGCAACATTCAGAATAACCTCTAGGTTACAGGGGAGGGACTTTCACCTTGACTCTTTTTGGGAACCAGAGTGAAAATGTGATCAGTTAAGTATTCTCATTTTATATTCTTCAGGTTACTGTATCCAGTGGACACTCCAGGAGAAAGAGTCAGCATTAGATGCATCTATCACCTCACCTCTAGTGGCTCCCATTATGACCTATGTTCCAGGGTAACATTTTAGGTTTCTGAAGTATAGTCAAAAGGCAGATATAGACGGGCGTGGTGGCGCACGCCTTTAATCCCAGCACTCGGGAGGCTGAGGTAGGAGGAGCAATGTGAGTTCGAGGCCGGCTTGGTCTACAATGCGAGTGCAAGGCCGGCCTGAGCTACACAGTGCGACCCTACCTCAAAAAACTAGGGCCAGGAGTTTGGCTCAGTGGCTTAAGCGCCTGTGTGGCAGGCGCGAGGTTGCGAGTTCAATCCCTGGTGCCGCAAAAAAAAAAAAAAAAAAAAAAAAAGGCAGATATATTACCTAACAACCTCAGGTGTACCTGGTTGTTCCTTTCTCCACAATCCACATTCGCATTTGGAAATGACTGTGATTGACACTACAGAAAATTTAGATGAAGATTTATTTTAGATACCTGTTATTAGTGCAGCAGGGTCCTTTGTTATAGCAATAACTCTTCCTTGGTCAACAAGCTGTTGTCCTGTGAACTGGTTTAAGTCTAGGAACTGGGCAAGAAACTGTGAGTCACTGACTGAGTTAGGTTGCAGCCTTTCATATTGGTATTTTTCTGCCTACATACATCAAGCAGCGCTATAGTACATTGCCTATCTTATTTTTAGGGATCTTTGACTAATTAGTTATTGCCACATCTGCCACTGGTCAAAGCCAGGAAGTTTCACTCACAATTCTAGGAGCCTCAAGAAAAGACGTGGAGCCATGGGGTTGTCTGACATTTCTTTATTAACGATGTAAGGAGTAACGCTGAGAAATTTTACAACCTTATGTACACTGTCGCACAGGCCTGGCAATTTGCCAAAAAAGTTATATAACACACATTACTTGTTTGCATATTGGCAGCACATGTGCAGGATATGTAACATATGTAGCAAGCAGAAGACCTAGAAAAGGCTGTTTTTGACTCTGACCACACAGCCACAAATCTTTGCCTCTATTATTCAGAGCTTGGAATACAGTGGTAAGGGCTTTACTTTCTTCTCTAAATGCCAACAAGTCTTGACCATTTATGGATCCCATCATTCACTTGGCGACCAGAGCCTGTTTTCATTAGAGCCTCCTCTGTTATTCCCTGATTATAGAGAACAATCACATGTCTTTTCAAAGATGTCAGTTTCCTCCTCATAAATACATTTCTTAACATCTTTGTAAATAGTAGGTTAGGAGTTGAATTATGGATGTTTGAAGTTGGCTTGACCAAGTAGGTTGAATATATAGATGTTCTCCAACATTCCAGTCTTCATGAGCATTGGCTTTTTACAGAATATTGGATATATTCCTGCATTTTGACCTGACTGTAAGTCACTGTTGAGTTCAGTTTCCAATTAGTGAACCTAGTAGACTATTAAATCCATTGCCATTAAAATCATTGACCTAATGTATTAAGTGGGTAAAGGGAACTCATGATAATAAAACTGGCATTCTTATCCTCTCAATCTAACATGCAATCCACTCTACACTGTCAGAGTCTCACAAATCTTGGCATGTATTACAGGTTATCTACTCAACATTACATCTTGCCCTTGCCTCTCTATCCCACATTTAGGTTTTAGAACCTGAGCTAATGAAAGGATAATGAAGTCAGTGGATGCTAAGGAGAAATGGACATGACTTGTGCTCCTTTCTCTAGATGCTGTTCTTGACAATTGGAGAATCCCTCTAATGGGGTGGAATAAAAGGGGCTTCCTGCCTACAAAGGAAGTTTGTAGAAATATGGAAGATAAAAGTTCTTAGCCTTCTCAGTTTTGTACAAATACCACTCTTTGCTTTCTGTCACTATAATATACCTGAGATAGTCAAGTGAAAAGGTTTGTTTTGGCTCAATTTTAGAGGTTCCTGTCCACAATTGGTTAAAACTGTTACTTTGGGTCTGCAGTTGCACATCATGGTGAGAGGGAGTGGTGACACAAAATCACTCACCTCATGGACAGGGAGCAAATGAGAGGAAGAGGAAAGGGCTTGAGTCCCTTAGACCTCTTCAAGGCAATTGCCTCTTATGACCTGAAGACATCCCATAAGGCACCACCACTTAATGTTCCCCAACCTCCCAAGAGCTCATCACTGGGGACACAGACTTTACCATACAAACTTTAGGAGAGTCCAGATCCAAACTATAGCAGTCAACATATTTACTCTTAGTTTCCCACTCTTTGCCCCGACTCTTACCTTCAAAAGAAAGCAGAGCTGAGCATTTAAATAGCATTGGTACATTTGCTATCTGATTCTTGAGCTTACTATCAGACATTTAGGCTTAATCCTTTATCTTCCTAAGACTACAGAAAGTAAAGGGCTTCTTTCTCAATTCACCAATCAAAAGAAAGAGACTGGCAAAATGGCTCAAGAAACAAGATCCAACAATATGCTACATACAAGAAACACATTTAACTCACAAAGAAATTCACAGACTAAGAATACACCGTGTAACAGGAACCCAGAAAGCAGCAGGGGTAGCCATTCTACTTGCAGACAGTGTGAGCTTCAAGCCAAGAGAGATCAAAAGAGACAAAGTCACTACATATTTATTAAGGGAAAACTCCAAGAAGAGATAACAATCATAAATAGATATGCACTGATCCTGGACAACAAAGGTAAGACAGGGGGCATCACAATTCCTGACCTGAAATTATACTATAAAGCTACTATAATAAAAATAGTGTGGTACCAGCAAAAAAAGAGACCCACAGATTAATGGAACAGATTAGAAAATGCAAAAACAACTCCAGACACACTAAGTCACCTTATCTTTGACGAAAGTGACAAACATATTTGCCGGAAGAAAGACAGTCTCTTTAATAAATGGTGCTGGAAAAACTGGCTCTACACATGCCAAAGATTAAAACTGGACCCATACCTTTCACCATGCACTAAGCTAAAATTGGAATAGATCAAAGATCTTAATATTAAAATAAACATTAAATCTGCTGGAAGATAGAGTACATAAAACTCCTGAAGACATAATGAACAAAGCCCTGATTACACAGGAACTATCACAAAGAATAAACAACAGAGATCTCATCCTATTGAAAAGCTTTTGCACAGTAAGAGAAACCACCAACAGAATGAAGAGACAACCCACAACGTGGGAGAAAATTTCGCCAGCTGTACCTCAGATGAAAGATTACTACTGAGAACATGGAAAGAACTAAAAAAAATCAGTCCTCCCAGATTTAAAGACCCAATCCAAAAATGGCCATCTGAGATGAATATACACTTCCCAGATGAAGAAATACAAACAGCAGAGAAATGTGTGAAACATCACTGATCATTCAAGAGATACAAATTAAAATGACAATGAGATTTCACCTCACCCCAGAAAGAAGGACTATTATTAAGAAATCAAGCAATAACAAATGCTGAGGGGGCTGTTGGGAAAAAGGAACCCTTTTCCACTGTTGGTAGGATTGTAGACTGGTGCAACCACTCTGGAAATCAGTGTGAAGATTCCTCAAAAATCTAGGACTAGAGGTCCGATTCAACCCAGATATTTCCCTTCTGAGTATCTTCCCCAAAGAGTTAAAAATATCATACCACAGCAATATATGTGACCTATTTTTATAACAGCACAATTTGTAATAGCTAGATCTTGGAAATAACCTAAATGCCCATCTACTGAGTAATAGAGAAAAGAGATGTGGTGTTTTTATACAATGGAATACTACTCAGCCAAAAAGAATGATAAACTGGAGACTTTTATAGGTAAATGGATACACCTTGTGACCATACTCACAAGTGAAATAAATAAAACACATGTGTAAACATTGTGTCTCACTAGTGTGAGAAGCTGAAAGAAGCAACATATGTATATGTGTGTATACATATATATATATATATGCATTAAAAAAGATAAGATAGTTACACTACTGATTTCTGTGAGTTCACTGAAGAGAAAGATTTGTGCTGATATTGTTTGGACAATTGAATGCAGATGTCTTGTGCTCTAGGTGAATGATTTGGGGAAGACAATGTGCAATGTATGTACCATTGTGCCCCCAATTGATGTGTTTTGAAATTTCAATTATTTCTTTTTTTTCTCTTTGAAATAAAATGCACTTGAAAAAATATATATGCAATAAATACAGGTGCACCCAACTACATAAAACAAATATTAACACACACGAAAAATCAAATAAACACTAACACAATTATAATGGGATCTCTTAATACCCCACTGTCACAAATAGATCAACTAGACAAAAAAAATCAACAAAGAAATATCAGAACTAAACCGAACCTGTGAACAAATGGACTTAGTAGATGTCTACAGGGTGTTGCACCCCACAACATCAGAAGACACCTTCTTTTCATCTGCCCATGGAATTTGCTCCAAAATAGGCCATATACTAGCCCATTGAACATGCTTAAGTAAATGCAGAGGAATTGAAATTATCCTATGTATATAATGCAACAAAACTGAAAATCAGTGGCAAAAGAAACCACAAAAGCTGCATAAAGACATGAAAATTAACTAAACAACCAATGGGTCACTGATGAAATTAAAGAAGAAATTAAATAGTATCTACAGTTAAATGATAATGCTGATACAACATACTGAAACTTATGAGGCACAATGAAAGCAGTCCTATGAGGAAAATGTATAGTGGTGAATTCTCACATCAAGAGCTCAAATAAACAACTTAATGTTGAACCTCAAACTTCTAGAGCAAAAAGAACAAATCAAACCCAAAGCTTGTAAGTAGCAGGAAATTATAAAGAAAAGAGTAGAAATCAATAAAATTGATACTAAGAAAACAATACAAAGATCAATGAATCAAAGAATTGGTTCATTGAAAGGTTAAATAAAATCGATAAACCCTTAGCCAATCTTATCAAAAAGAGGAAAGAAAGGACTCAAATTCGTGCACTTTGGAAAGGGCAAAATCACAGTGGATCCTGTGGAAATTCAGAAGATCATCAATAGCTACTTTAAGAACCTGTACTCTAAGAAGATGGGGAAAACAAAAATGGACAAAGTCCCAGATACATATGAATTGCCAAAGCTGAATCAATAGATAAAAAAAGCTATATAACCCAGTATCAGTCAATCAAATTGAAAATGTAATTAAAAACAGCAACAAGGAAATGCCTAGGTCCTGATGAATTCACTGCTGAATTCTACAAGAAATCTAGAAATTATCTAATGCCACCAATGCTGCAATTCTTTAATGAAATTGAAAGGGAAGCAATATACCCAAAATCATTCCTGGAAGCAATTATTACCCTGATACCAAAACCAGAGAAAGAGCCAACCAAAAACAAAGAAATAAACAAACAAAAACCAAAAACACCCAGAAAGCATAGACAAAAAAAAAAAAAATGGACAAGCCAATCTCCCTGATGAACAGAGATGACAAATCCTCAATAAGATACTGGCAAGCAGAATTCAGTGAATCATCAAGAAGATTATACACCATGACCACAAACGACTCATCCTAGGGATGCAGGGATGGTTCAATATAAGCAAATCAGCAGAACCAAAGACAAAAACTACAAGATTGTCTCAGTAGACATAGAAAAAGCATTTGACAAAGTCAAACACCCATTCGTGATAAAAACCCTACAGAAAATTGGAATAGAAATTCATTATCTCAATTTGATAAAAAGCCATCTATCTATGACAAACCAGCAGCCAACATCATACTAAATGGTCAAAAACTGAAAGCACTCTAAAATCAGGAACAAGGCAAAGATGTCCACTATCACCATTCCAATTCAATATAGTTCTGGAAACATTAGCCAGAACAATTAGATAAGAGAAAAAATAAGAGGACTAAAGTTAGGAAAGGAAGAAGTTATATTATCATTATTTGCAGAGACATGATAGTCTACATAGATGACCCCTAAAACTCTACGAAAAGACTTGTAGAGTTAATAACCCAATTCAGTATCATAACTGGATCCAGAGTCAACTCTTAAAAATCAATAGAATTTCTGTGCACTAACAATGAAAGCACTGAGAGAGAAATAAGGGAGACCACACCTTTCACAATGCCATAAAAAAATGAAATACTTAGGAATCAATCTAACAAAGGAAATAAAAGATCTATACATTGAAAATTACAATATTATGAAAAAGAGATGAAAGAGGATATCAGAAAGTGGAAAGATATCCCTTACTCATGGGTAGGAAGAATGAACATAGTGAAAATGGCCACACTCCCAAAATTGTTATACAGATTTAATGCAATCGTAATCAAAATACCACTAGCATACCTCACAGAACAGTAGAAAACATTACTGTAATTCCTTTGGAACCAGAAGAGACCTAAAATAGCAAAAACAATTCTAGGCAACAAAGGCAAAGCATGGGCATCACGATCCCCACCTTGGAATTACAGTACAAAGCTACTGTGATAAAAACAGTATGGTACTGACAAAGAAACAAAAACAAACAAACAAAAACCCAAAAGCAAAAATCAAACAAAGAAACAGACCTGAAGATCAGTGAAACAGATTAGAAGATGTAGAAACAACTCCAAATACACTCTCACACACAGCCACCTTATCTTTGACAGAAGGGCCAAGCACATTCACTGGAAGAAATCCTCTTTAATAAATGGTGCTGGAAAAACTGGCTTTCCATATGCCTAAGACTGAAACTAGTCCCATGACTCTCACCATGCACTAAACTAAAATCAAAATGGATTGAAGATGTAACTATTAAAACAGAAACATTATTGGAAGAGAAAATAGGTAAAACTCTTGAAGAAATAGGCATAGGCAAAGATTTCATGAACAAAACCCCAATTGCACAGGAACTATCACAAAGTATCAACAACTGGAATCTCGTCCTATTAAAAAACTTTTGCACAGCAAAACAAATTACCAACAGAGTGAAAAGACAACTCACAGAGTGGGAAAAAATTTTAGTCAGTTGTTCCTGAGACAAAGGGCTAGTATCTAGAATATATAAAGAATTGAAAAAAATCAGACCCCTCCCCCACATTTTAAGACCCAATCCAAAAATAGGTATCAGAGATGAACACCCACTTCTCAGAGGAAGAAATACAAACAGCAAATAAATGTATGAAAAAATTTCGACATCACTGGTCATTCAAGAGATGCAAATTAAGACAATGCTGTGGTTCTGTCTCACCCAGAAAAAATAACTATTACCAAGAAATCAATCAATAACAAATGCTGGAGAGGTTGTGGGGAAAAAGGAACACTTTTCCAATGTTGGTGGGAGTGTAGATTAATGCAACCACTGTGAAAATCAGTATGGAGAGGTCTCAAAATATTAGATTAGGATTACAGGTCTCATTTGACCCATCCATTCCCCTTCTGGGTATCTTCCAAGAAGAGTTGAAAACATCATACTACAGCAAAATATGCACACCCATGTTTATAGCAGTACAGTTTGTAATAGCTCAGTCTTGGAAACAACTCAAGTGCCTGCCAACCAAGGAATGGATAGAAAAGATATGATTTCTTTATACCGTGGATTAGCACTCAGCCATAAAGAAGGATTAACTTGTGATATTTCTAGGTAAATGGATGCACCTTGGGACCGTATTTTAAGTGAAGTAAATCAGACACATATGTGTAAATATTGGATCCTTTCTCTTGTATGAGATACTGAATGTGTAAATAAGGACCAAAGTGTATGAAAGGTATTGTGAAATAGGAAGAAATTTTTTAAAAGAAAGGGGAACTAGGGAGAGGGGAAGGGGAAAGGAGAGAAGGGAAAATTTAAAAAAAGAGTTCATACTCTTACGTGAAATAAATAGAACACACATGTTGAAATGTCTATTGTTTCTCTGATGGGAGAAATTAAAAGGGTAAATAAGGGACCAAAATGTTTAACAGATACTGGGAAGCAGGAAGAAAATTTTTAAATGGGAAAGGTAACAAGGGATGAAGGAGGGGGAAAAGAAAGAAAGGAAAAGAAAAAAATAGAAGGAAGAAAACAGAAACAAATCTTTTGTAAATTAGGAAGGGATGAGGGGTTGAAGGGAGCAAAGTGGGTTGGGGAAAACAGAAGAATGAAGAAATATGTACATATACAAACTCTTTTAATAAACATGATTATTATGTATATCTAAAATGTATCAATAAAAGTAATTCCCCCCCAAAAGTGTGGGAGTTCTTAAAAAATTCATGGATGCATTCTTGTTCTCAGAAAGAGTTATTTTATATGTCATAAATTTTCATATTCTTTCCCCCAGTATATACTATCTAGGGTGACTAGGCAAAACCAAGTAACACTATCATCTTTATCATCATTTATAAAGTGTTGGCATAGCAAGTAGGTGGTATAGTCACTTGATCTTCAAATAAATTTTCTTCATATATACTTCGTCTCATACAATAATTTGAGTAATTATGATGCCACCATGTGACTCAGATCAGCGTGATCTGTATTGCCCTAGCAAGCATTTATGCCTGTGATCTTCTAATGCTATCTAATTTTAGAATTCTATGTTAAAAGACAACTCCCTAAGACTACTGTTGTACCCATCAAGATCATAACATTAGCAGTTGTTCCACTCTAATTTAGTATAGTGGAAGGAAATTTTAGTAAAGGGATTATTTTCAAGGATGTGACCAGGTGTAAGGAAACCATAATGCGATAGCTCAGAAGTAGTAACGACATGATATTCCAGTCCTCAGTTTTGAAGCAGTGAGGGGAGTGTCCCAATTAAATTGAGAAGATTTACAGCTTTGTGTGTTTTTTTTAATGTTGAGAAAGCCAGATAACTCTCACTCATGGGAGAGCAGTTAGGAGAGAGACACAATGGCCCCCTCTCTTTTCTTCCTTAGTGCAATATTTCATTATGGTGTCAACTTGAATGGATAAAGAAATGCCTACTGGATTAGTGGAGCACTATTCTGGGTGTGTCTTCATGATCAATTTATAAGCAGCAAACTGAGAAGGGAAGACGCACAGTGGACATGGGTGGAAAAAAACAATAGGTTTGTACACTGGATGAAATAAAAAGGGAAAGAATGAAGTTTTCCCTTTTGCTTCTTAATATTGTTTCTTAAGTAACCTGTCATGTGGTCATAGTTGGTATTTATACTTATCTTTTTCTACTATTCATTTTGTATTCCATCAGCCTTCAGGAAACACCTTAGCAGGTCTTTGTTCTTCACCTGGCAGGGTTACCCTGGAGGTTCTGGGCCATTTGTCATTCTGATTGGATCGGGTTAGTACAGTTTCCCAGTGACCTTAATAACAGGGCACCCTAATACTAGGAGTGACCTGCTGCATGTCAAATATGTAATTTCTTTTCTTCATGTAGCGTAAAAGTCTTATTTATCCTTGGTAGCCTGGATCAACCAACCCGTCCAGTATCATAACTCTCTTTTTAGCTTGTTTCCTCAGAGGTATGAGGAGCCCAAAATGAACAGAGTGAAGTCTTAGCTTCTAGTTCAATGAAATCGTTGCTGCACTTCCTGGTACAAACCTTAACCCCTCTGAAACTAAGACAACTAGGCCAGCAAAGCATAAGGTCATGAGAACAAAAGCATAAGGTTATGGGACAAAAAATTTTGGTAGTGGGTCACTAGGGCTAATAGTGAGTGGCACCTTTCCCACTTCTACCCCTTGATTCCTGAACTTATGAATTCTGGCTTTGAGAAACAGAGTACCATGTAGTAGATGCTGATTCAATGCATATACAGCCTTTTGGTGAAACTTGCCCTGGGCCTGCAAGGTATTGCCATCTATCTAGTGCTGTATCTGTGTCTTCAAAAAGCCATCCTGTCTTTCTGTCAATTCAACTGCTTCTGGATGAAGAGGATCATGTAAGACGGGTAAATTCCATGAGCATGAACCTAATGCCTTACTTCTTTGTCAATCAAATGTGTCCCTTGGTCAAAAGCAACAGTGTGGAATACCATGATGGTGAATAGGGCATTCTGTGAGTTCATGGAAGGTAGTTTTAGCAGGAGCATTATGTGTGGGGAAGACAAATCAGCACCTATACCAAAAAGAAAACAGTTCAATATAATCAATCTGCCATTGATTGCAGGCTGATGTAGTGGGGAGAGTGCAGTACTGGAGATTTAGAGTTGGTCTGTGCTGCTGGTATTTTGGGCATTCAGCTATGGTTATAGCAAGGCCAGCTTTGGTGAGTGGAAATCCATGTTGTTGAGTATCTCTCTTTTCTTCCTGTCTGCTGTTCAAGAGCAACCCTCCTCACCATGCCCCTCTGCCATGCCATACCAGCTTGGAACCAGTCGCTTGTGGACTGAAACCTCTACAGACTGTGAACGAAATTAAATCTTTCTTTCTTAGATTTGTGGGTGTTGGGTAGTGTGTCTCAGGTATGGGAAAGTAATTTAGACACTAGGTGGCTTCTTTCTGAAGTAAAAAATATCCAGTACTGCTTATTCTGATTTTTAAAAAATGTAAGCTAACAACATTATTTTATGAAAAAAAACTATGAAGAATAAGAGCAAATATGAAAAAACTGTTCTTTTAACACATTGTGTATCTTAACCTAAAGAGAGTTTACCTGCAATCATAATTTGTAAGTAACATTCACAGTAAGAAGAAAAATATAAATTAAGTGTATTTCAAAATTGTAATCATATAAACATTTTTAATAAAAATAAAAACTATGTAGTAGTGTTATTTGGTATCAGTCCTGAGGGAGCAAAAAACAGGTTAAATTGGATGTCACTGAATATAATTTTTGGCTTATCTTCCTCATTTTGTTCTTCCACTCAGAATTTTCTCGGTATATATATTTTGTGTAGTGAAATGTACATATATAAATATTAGTTTTTAAAATTTCTGCTGTCTTTAGAGGCAGTATGTTGTAGTGGGAAAGATCAAGACCGGGGCTAAAGTGCTTGGATACATATCCTGGGGTTTGCCATTTCCTAGTTAGCTATACGCCTTATATTCCTTACCTGTAAAGTACAAACGATGGTCCCATGTTGAGATAAATATGTAAAAGGTTTAAAACAATCCCAAACATATAGTAATATATGTTATAATCATTATGAGACATAAAAATCAAGAAATTCTATCAAACATTATCAGACATTATCTATCAAAAAAAGCTTTTATGAATTTGTGGGAATCGAAGGTTTTATTTATTAAGCTTTGCTTCCTAAAGTAAGAGCATGTAAATGTACAGTACTTTTGTCCTTAAATAAGCATCTTCACACAAACCATTTAATTTTCTTTCCATTTCTCCCATTCGTCCCAGGAAAACGCGAGAGTTAAACTGAGTAATATAATTCTGGGGAGGGTCTATCAGATCAGAGAGAAGTAATCTTTTTTTTTTTTAATCCTACTTAAATTTTATCCGGGCATCATTTGTTGTAGAAATGCGGTTACTCTCTTCTCTTAATCCCAACCTGTTTACAGAATTTAAAGCCAATTTCAATTCTAAGTCACAGAACTTGGAGAGTCACCAAAAGCAGGATGGCACAGCCCTTCCTCTCCCTCTGCAGAGACCGAGCAGCCGCCCAGCAATCTCTAGGGTGTTGCTGTGCAATCATTTAAACAAGGCGCTGCCTTCTCATTGGCCAGGAGCTGCTGCTCACTGATTGGTCCTCTGGGGAAGGGGGGCAGTTCCCGAAGATGCCCATTGGTGGATACAAGAAGTTTAAACTGAGGCCGATAGGCTGTACTAGTTTTGCTCCTGTTAAGAGCTGGCGAGTGTGTCGACTTTCGGCCTCTGAGAAGTGGGCGATTCCGCTCCTACGGCCTCCCGGGCGGCCTCTGGGGAAGGGGCCAGCTTGAAGTCCAGGCTCTGGGGAGCAGCCAGGTGGGAGCCGGGAGCCGGCCGGGCCGGAGCTGCCATGGCTACCCGGCCGGCGGGGCGGAGCTGCTGGGAGCTGAGCCCCGCGGAGCGGAGGCAGCGGGCCGGGCGGAAGGAGCCCGCGGAGGCGCCGGCGTCCCCGGCGGTGTTGTCTCTCAGCCACTTCTGCAGGTCTCCTTTTGTCTGCTTCGGTGATGTTCGGCCGGGAAGCTCGCGGACGCTGCCTCTGGTCCTGCACAACCCTAACGAGGAGGTGGCGGAGGTGGAGGTCACCCAGCTGCCGGCGGCCGAGCTGGGCTTCAGCGTGTGGCCGCGCCGCTGCGTGGTGCAGGTGGGTCTGGGAAGGGCGGGTCGCCCCCTCCGCCGGCGGGGCGAGGCTGGGAAAAGACCCCACGGAACGAGATCCTTAGAGAAGCGAGGCGGCTTAGCCTCCGTGGGTACCGCGGCTGGGTCCCGGGCCTACGCGCGCTGCCTTCTCCTGTGTGCGAGGCCAGGGTGGGCGGTCACCCCGCGCAGCAGAGCGCGCGCCGGACCGCTTCAGGCGTTCAGAGGAACTTTTCAATTGGCAGGCGTTTTCATAGACTTCAGGTGGTGCAAAATGATTTTGCTGTTCCAAATTAATAAATGACCCTTTAAACTTTTATATCACCGGATAGACTTTTTGAATAGACTTAAGGTGTTGCATAATACTTGTGTTCTTTTCAACTAGTACATGACACTTTGCCAATCTGTTATATTATTGCCCCCCCCCCGGCATTTTAATATGCATTTTGCTACACTTGTGTTCTAAGACTAACTCCTTTTTCTGGTGAAATAATGAACTTCGTTTTGACTAAATGTCTACAATAAAAGAACCCTTTCAAGAACTTTGTCAGGGTTCCATTGTGTTGCATCAAATTTAATTTTGTAGATACCGTTTTAAGAACTTCCCTATAGTTTTTACAGCCAAAATAGTGTTCCCATTTCCATCATCGTCACCAAAAAGCAGGTAATTTTGTTCTTATTTTGACCACTTTGGTGTTTACATCCCAAAGTGTAAAGTATGCAGACCATTGACTGAGGAAATCTAACTTGATGAGGTCTTAAGAGACTGAAGCCCATTGAGCTATGTACCATCAATGGTTCATTTACTCTCAGAAACTGTCCCACTCTCTTTTATGAATTGCTAATTGCCTGCTTTGCTTTGTATAGACAGATTTCTGTCTACATAATACTTTTTCTTGTTCCTTTTTCTTATACTATAGAAGTTAAGTTCATCGTTGTTATTGTTTTTAATATTGTTTTGTAGAGTAAAAATTTCATTGTTCTTATTGTTTAAAACTAGCTGCTTATGATGTTATATAGTTTCTCATTTGGAATAAAAACTTGTCTTTTTCCTGGAGGAACAATACAGTTTGTTTTCTCATGTCAGGATTTTGCATTGGGCAGATTTTACCTGCCAGACTGAACTCTGGAGTCAGACTGCCTAGGTTCTAATTACATACTAGCTTCATGACTTTGGCTGTGCTTCTGGGTATTGGTGACTTCATCTGTAAAATGTACATAATCATAGTACCTGCTTCCTAGGAATGTGATCATGAAATGAGTTGTGTGGGATATTCACATCTGCTTGGAACATAATAATTGTTTAACAAAGAACAGTATTATGATGTGGACTGTAGGGTCTGTGCAGAAGGGGGATTCAGCTCATCACCTTTGTTTCTTTTTTGCATAAAATCTTTATAATGCAGGGACATTATATTTGGAATAGAACTACTGTACATAATAAAGAAGGAAACATATACAATTAGATTTTTAAAAACGGAATCAATTAAAATGATTGGGAGACTGTTTCATGGCTTTCATACAAATAGATTTTATTATAATTTTATTTTATTATGAGCCCAGTTATTGCTGATTCATTTTTTTCTTTGTAATGAAATGAGCAGATAATGTAAATAAAATATATTTGAGTTATTAAATGCTGTTAAGAATGTGAAGTGATGTAACTGTTGTGAGTCCTTTATTATATTCTGAATTTTATATAATGTATTTTGATTATTATATAATTACTACTTTGGTAATCATTTAAAGTGTATTCTTTTGATGATAGCCTGCAGAAAAAACTGTCATTTCTGTTAACTGGACACCATTGAAAGAAGGCCGAGTAAGAGAGATTGTGATATTTCTTGTAAATAATGTTCTGAAACATCAAGCTATATTATTAGGAAATGCAGAAGAGCAGAAAAAGAAAAAGGTAATTATTTTATTATTGTATGATTTACTCTCAGAAAATGTTTAAGAATGTGTAAAACTTATTTTAATGACAGGCTTGAAATAGCATACATAATACTTATTTAACAGTAATACTTAGTAGCTTTAAATTCATTGATATATTTTGCTTATTTTTATAGAAGAGTCTCTGGGATACCATTAATAAGAAGATAGTTTCAACCTCATCAACTCGTATCAAGAAGATTTCAAACACTCAAAATATTAATAAAACATTTAGTGTTTCCCAAAAAGTTGACAGGGTTAGGAGCCCACTACAAGCCTGTGAAAATTTGTCTATGAATGAAGGCTGTGCTCCAACAGAAAATAGTTCTTTAACCCTTGAAGAAAATAAAATACCCATATCACCTATTAGCCCTGTCTTCAAAGAATGCCATGTTGAAACTTGCTTGCCATTTTCTATACGTCGTTCTACTACCTACTCATCTCTTCATGCATCTGGAAATGGGGAACAAATACAAGTAGAAAGTACCATTGTTTCAAAAGATTTTAATCTTGATGAAAAAATTGTAACAGAAGCCTCCTTTAATTCCATAAATACTAGTGGCCAAAGCGAGTTGAATACTGATCTCATCCTTACTCCAAACTGCTCTTCACCTTTAAACATTATAGGAACCCAAGGAAATTTTCTGAATCCAGATTCTTTTGTAAATAACTCTCATGCAGCTAATAATGATGTAGGGTTAATGACATGTCTGTTACCAGATGCACTTACTAAAGATAATTTGAGGTCTGTTCATTTGGAATCCAAAACTGTACATGAAATTTATCAAACAATTTTAAGTCCAGATTCTTTTGTAAATGGTAATTATGGATTAAATCGGGATCTAGAGTCAGAGTCAATTAAACCCATTTTATCCCCAAGTCAATTTGTAAAAGATAACATGCCACATATATGTATAACGCAGCAAACATGTAAAGACTCACTATTATCAAATGAGAATTCTCGGGTTTCACAGTTTCCTCAAAACTGCAGAAAAAGTGAAGTTTTTCCATGTGATCCTAAATGTCAGGGTTCAAAAACCTCCAGATTTATTCTTGAAGAACTAAACCCTGTAGCCACGAAGTCAGATTACCACAGTTTTACAAAGCAAAGTCATCCTAAATTTTCTGCAGTTAAACAACCTAAGAGACGCCCAATACTTTCTGCCACTGTTACTAAAAGGAAACCAACCTATGCTGGAGAAAACCAAACTGGGATTAATAAATCAAAAGCAAAAAGACGTCTCAACAGCACAGTAGGTGAATGTGAAAAAATAATAGATAACCAAAAAGAAAAAGAAGCTTTTCGTTCGTATCTTCCAATTATCGATCCAGAATTAACTACACCTCAGAGTTACAAAAATGAAACAACTCCTTCAACATCTTTAGTTGCTCGGAAAAGAAAGAGTGACAGAAACATGGAAGATGCAAATGTGAAGGTTGTTACAGAACATACAGAAGTACATAAAGTCAAAAGAATTCATTTTTCTCCCTCAGAATGTAACTCATCAACTGTTAAAACAAAAAAGATGACAACACCCATCTCAAAACACTTTAAAAGCAGGGAGAAATTAAGCTCAAAGAAGAAAACTGGTGAGTCTTGTTTATAAAATCGTTAGTAAAAGTATAGCATCTCTAGTGAGAGTAGTGAAACATGCTTTTTTAAAGGGGATGTTTACTGTTTGAGTTTAGAAAATTTTGTTTCTTTTGGCTTGGTAAATCTATTAATAAGCTCTTAGTAATTTGTACTTTTCATTTATCATCTTGCTTAGCGGAAGTTGGGGCAAATGTAATGGGCTAAATTCAGAAATAGTTGTATACCAAATTTAGGCTTTTCATATTTTCATTAATTTTGATATCTAAAAAATACTGTATTCAAGTATTTATCTCAGTTACTGATAGTTTTGGTACATTCTTAACTTTTCCACCCAAAGAAAGTACTTGCTTCATTGTAGTCCATGCCCTGTTTGGAAGGCCCAGTGAGATGCCTGGCACCCATACTGCCATCCAAAGATTTGCCTTTGCTCCTGGTGACATTATTCACTGTCAACCTCTGCCCAGTTACTAGTTAAGAATGGAGATAGGTTCCTAGAGTCCTGCATTACTTTGCAAAAACATTTTCTCTTCCTAGTGTTAAATCTATACCTATCTTGCTATCCCTAGACTCCTGCTTGGTTCTCTTCCCTCTTCACTGTTGTTCTCTCTCAGTTTTCTTTGGGGGCAGTGTCCTATTATCTCTAAACCATCAACTACATGAAGACTTAGTTACTGACTTACGTTTTTTATATTTTTACTCATTCTCTTAATGACCTTATCTTGTGTTCTAGTTTAGAATACTATATATATATATACAGACCTTGCTCCCAAATATATTTCTTCAGGATTGACCTCTAATTTGTAGACTGACATCCTACTTGACTTTCTAATGATCTTAATTCTTACAAAGCCACATACTTTCTAACTATCCCAAAACATCCTATTTTCATCTCCAATATCAGTATGCAAATGATACTTTGGTACTGTTCAGACCAAAAGCCTTGTAATTGTCTTTAATTGTGGTTTTCTCTATGTATTTAAACATGCCTGATTCCAAACCCAGTCCACCAATAAATCTTTTTTTTCCTGTATAGTATAGTAAAACCTTGGTTTGTAACGATGATTCATTGTAGAAACATGCTTGTAATCTAATGCCCTTGTATATCAAAGCAGATTTCCCCATTGCAAATAGTGGAATCTCAGATGATTCATTTCACATCCCAAAAATATCCGTATAAAAATGATTGTAATACTGTAACATAATACAGAATCATAAAGAAAATATGTAAAGAAAAATAAATTAACCTGCACTTAACTTTGAAAAGCTCGGTGGCTGATATGAGGGAGGCGAGAGGATGGTTATTGTGTAAGTAACTTCCACTATCACTAACATAATCACTGCTGTCTATTGGCTCAGTGGAATCTTTTTCTGGCAGTGCAGCTTTAACAAGGAACCTATCCAGTTATACTCGCTTTTGCCTCCTTTTGAGGATTTCACAGAAGTGGGACATTGCATTGCCATGAAACAGATTCATCACTCACACTGCTATGGTCTTATTCAGGTGGTGGTTTTCTACAAAATTTTACACTGTTTCCCACATTTTATCCATCTCTCTGCCTTTTTCTTCTCCTCTGCAGATGACATCTCCTTCATAAACTGTTGCTGTTGGGAGGGGGTCACTCACAATCCTTCAGCAAGAGAGAGAGACAGAAAGAGAGAGAGAGGGAGAGAGAGAGGGAGGGAAGGAAAAAGAGAAGACAGAACCATTGGCTCAGTTGTGATCATATATTCAGCATCCTATACTATTCATATTGGAAGACACAGCTTATTTATCAAGTTAAAATTTATTGGAAATATTTGCTCATTTTGCAGAACACTCATAGGAGAAGTTACTCACAATGCAAGGTTTTACTGTATTTTCAGAATCTTAGCAATTCTCACCACTTTCAGGTGTACCATCTGAGCCTTTGTGTCATTGTAAGGTGTGCAAACAGATCTTGTTTTCATCTTTGCCTTCTCTATAGTCTGTTTTCTATATAGCTACTTTTTAAATCCTGGAGCCTTAGACTTCATCCCATACCATCTGACGGGTTCCTGTGACACTGAAAGTCCAAATTCCTACAATGATTTACAAGTGTCTGTCACCTTAGGTGTACCTTCCAACCTCACTCATACTTTTCTCTGCTGCTCTCTCTGCTTCTACCCAGTTTGCTTCCTGGTGATCCTCGAGACCTCAGGCATTCTCTGTCCTTTGCAACTTCTTGTGTCCTGTCTCTAGAATGACTTCTGTCTTATTTACTTTCTTGTTGCTGAGAAACAATACTTGAAACCCAAAGTTTGAGGAGGAAAAGTTTATTTTAGCTCAGACGTCGTAGAAATTTCAGTCCATAGTCAGCTGGCTTCATGGTAGGGCTGCATGGCAGAGGAGAAACAGTTCATGGTGTGTCAGGCACAAGGCAGCAAGTATTCCTTCCAGCTCTCCCTTTCTGTTCCATTCAGGTTGCAAATTCTTGGTTCGTTCCACCCATTGCAAGGGTGAGGCTTCTCATGCCCCCACCCAGAACAAATCTTTGGGTTGATTCAATTACCAAATCTTTAATCTACATTCTCACACCCTAAATCCGGCCACTTCCAAAAAGCCCCACCTATGAGCGCATGAAGCTTTGGAGGGACGTCTAGAGAGAAACATTAACAACTTTCTTCTCCAATTCAACAACAGGTTCAAAAACAGTAATTCAAGGTCACACATCATATTACGTACTTACAGCTATAGTTTAAACACAGCTTTACCTAGCTACAAAGTAAATTTTCTAACATATCTTGCTACACTGTGAGGATTTAAGTAAGAGGAAAGCTAAATGAAAGATCTTTATTTAGGGTCATGACCAAGGATTCCAGTGATGATATCCACTGTGTGAAAGTTCTAATGTGCCAGTACAAGCAGAGGAACTGATGGTGTCCAACATGTGTTATTATTTCCTTGCTCAGTGGCTCTGTGGTGTTATCAGACTATTTACAAACCTGTTATTCGGTCATTGAACGTGGTCCATTATGTGATCTGTAGTTATATAGCTATATCTCTTTACTCTTCAACATTCTAGCCATGCTAGTCTTCATGTCCTACTGTGGATCTTATTAACATTCATGTCTGTCATCCTGTCATTAATTCAGGTCCTTTGCTTATTTCAAGTACTATAATCAGCTTTTACTACTTATGTTCCTTAATGAATTTTCCACTAAATACATTCCCTTAGGAAATATCAATACAGTTTATATAAACGTGTATCTGTCTATTAACTATTTTTTATTGTTTGGTGTACATATATTTTGATCAGATAACAAATTCTTTGATGATAAGGAACATATGCATTTTGGTCTCCTACAAGGTATGTAATAAAATGATGATTAGAATGAATGAATTAGTGAATAAGCTAATGAGTAACCACTGAAATTTTAACACACAAACCTATTTATTTGAGGCAACCACTTGGTGAGCCTCTGATTTAGGGAGAATTTTACACATTGGGTATCTGATTTATGAGCCTATATAAGAGCCAGGTAATGCTAGATTCTCTTCTGACAAATTAGAGCACAGAAACAAGGCAATCTTTATGTTATTATTATAAGTGCTTATTATGGGGTATGCATTGTTGCAGACTTTGTGAGCCCAAGGAAAATAGATATAGTTTTTAGTCTCAAGTTGCTCTCTCTGCCGATTAGGCTATGCCCAGGGCATCATGCAAGCACAGAGGAAAGGCTTTGTGCGAATGCAAGGGGGCATGAGAAGGTGCCAAGGGAAGGCTTCCTAATGAATAAAGTGGTTCCAGGCAGAGGGACTAGCTTCTCAAGTCTGTCTCCCCAGGCACTTAGGTTTTAAATGTTCAAATAAGAACATTATAACCTTATAAATACTGTGTTGCAATTTGATCATGTTCCTTATTATTTTCATGATAAGTATAGCTTTAAGATTCCATTTTAGGCTTTGTAGGCCATTTCTCTATCACAGCTACTCTGATACTGACAATGTGTGAATCAACAAGTGGCTGTGTTCTACAGACTTTTACTTATGAATCCTGAAATTTGAATTGCATATAATTTTTGTCATCGGATATTATTATTTTTTTTTTCTTTTTGTAGTATGGGGAATTGAATCTAGGACCTCACACATAATACACAAGCTAAGCTACCTCCCAGCCGTTGTATGTTTTGACACAGGGCTTTGCTAAGTTTTCCAGGTTGACTAAGAGACTGTGGTTCTCTTGCCTCAGTCTTTCACATTACTGGGATTACAAGCCTGCATCCACCAGTCCAAGTTTTTATTCTTTTGATATTTTTCCTGCAGTTTACAAATGTAAAAGCTATTTGTTCATGGACCATGCAAAAACAATGTGCTGGGTATCACGCTGTAGTTTGCTGATGCTCACTCGCATTAGCTCTTTGTTCATATTTTAGTAGTAGTATATGTGGGTGTGAAATATACATATCTGAAATCCATATACCTTAGAATCAACATGTTCTCATTCTCTACCGCTTTTCTAGTTAGTCGGTCTTAAGACTTTTTGCTTATTAAAATAATTTTCTAATTGGACTCCATCGACTGTTCTGATTTGTTTCATCATATCTAATTTGGGCTAATATAATTATTGCCTTACAGTTTTGTCTTTAGTCTTGCCATTTTACTGTCCATACTGTTTTCTAAAATATAAATGAATTAAAAAACTGGATTAAAATTCTTCACTGGCATGGTAGGTGCTTCAAGTGACTAATAGTGCAGACCGAGGAACTGTACTGTCCATGATTAAATCCCTGTTCTTGCTAGCTGTGTCCCCTTGTCTTGAGTGGCTTACTTGCTCTATGCCCCAGTATCCTAATTGTATAAATTGTAGATAATTATAGCACTCTTCTCATAGATTTGTTTTGATAATTGAGTGAGTGAAAGACTTAATATTTGATAGAACCTGGAATAATTATTCAAATATTAGCTACCATTGTTATTAAAATGCTTAAACTCTTCCCTACTTTTTCTTTTCTTTCTTTCTTTCTTTTTTTTTTTTTTTTTGTGGCACCAGGGATCGAACTCACAACCTCATGCCTGCCAGGCAGGTGCTTAAGCTGCTGAGCCAAACTCCCATCCCTATCCCTACCTTTTCTTACCTCTTCTGTCATTTCTCATGTGTATATGCAGGCCATGTTCTTAATTCTTAATTTCATTTAATGAGTTAGTTCAAGTGTACAGTATTCCCATCCAGAAGGACTTTCCTTTTAAATTTCTTTCATACTACTCCCCAAGGACTGGGGACCGTATCTTTTAATTCTGCCTTTTCCCTGTACCTTACACAGAGTCTAGAATATATGCAGACATTAAGTTGTGGTCGAATCTTAACTGGACTATAGCTTCTGTAGACAAAAATTAATTACTGTGTATGGACTATAACTTCCAGGTGTTGGTTTTATTAATCACTGAGTTTGGAGCATAGTAATTTCAGTGTGTGCTAAATGAATAGATTGTGAAGAATCCAAACTTTAATGTTTAATCAATTACCTTTTTTAGAAATTTAGTTTATTTATAATGGTATTAATTCTCTTTTCTAATTTATTTCAGATTCATTAGGATTCAAAACTCCTACTTATAAAACAACCAAAAGAACAAAATCCATTGTTGCCGTGGCACAGTCTAATTTGACCTTCATAAAACCATTAAAGACAGGCACGTGTTCATTATATTTAAACTGTCTGAGAAAGTGACATGGAGACATTAATTTGTTTTCTAATGGAAATGAATTCATTTTTGTATGTGAATAAAGATTATGAAGAATTGTTAAAGTTTGTATTCAAATTAAATTAAGAAATCTATCAGACTACTGAAATTGACTTATAGTGCTTGGGATATTTAAATAACCAGGAAATACTACTTTACTTATATCCTTTTGCTTTGATTTTGTCTAGTACCCAGAATGTTTGCTTTCTAGCAAGTAGTGGAAAGCAAATATTGTTCAATGTTTTAAAGATTTTTTTTTAGGGTTAAAAAAAGGCTTTCAGTATATATTATATAATACTTTAATGGAAATTTTCTTATACAATCATCTCATTGAATTCCTAGATATTCCTAGACACCCAATGCCATTTGCTGCAAAAAACATGTTTTATGATGAACGCTGGAAAGAGAAGCAGGAACAGGGTTTTACTTGGTGGCTAAATTTTATACTAACTCCTGATGACTTCACAGTGAAAACTAGTGTATCTGAAGGTAAGCATTAAATTAATGTTTAAATTTCATAACGTTCTTGTAAAACAGATCAAAATTTTGACATTTGTCATTAATATACTTACTGTATTATATTGCAGTTAATGGCATGTAATTTTTCCTTACATAGATTTTCTGTATTAAAATGTACGTTTCACTTTTTGTAAATTCACTACTTTCTGCTTTCCATTCTGTCTTAGCCAATGGAATCAGTTCTTAAGGCCAGACCATTTCGATTTTATTAAATCTAGTGTCAAATACCTTAGTTAAGAAGTATGTAGGAAGGCTGCAGGATTATGGGGAACCTGAAAATCAATTCATATGAGGAATTTTAAAACATTTCATTGTTTATTCTGAATGAGAAGACTTGAGTATGGGACAAGGTAGAAATAATGTACCTTGCATACATTTGATGGGCTTTGTCTGAAAGAAAAAACAGACTTTTTGTGCTGCTCTTAAGTTGTAGGAATGAGTTTCAGCTCAAAATGAATAAACATGAACATTTGAATTGTCAAACTGTCAGATAAACTATTGTCAAAATGGTGATTTCTCCATCGTTGCAGTATCCATGTATGTTTTGTTTCTTTGAACAGGGTCTCCCTATGTAGTTCAGGTTGGCCTTGACCTCACTGTGTGGGTTAGACTGGCCTCCAATTCTGTGATCCTCCTGCCTCAGCCTTCCAAGTATTGGGATTACAGGCCCGTGCCACCACACCCAACCATTGTTGCAGTGTTAAAATAGTGGTTTACATTTCTCAGAGAAATGTGTAGGTTTTTTAATGAAAGGAAAGATCCTTTTTTTGGTCTTCCAAAAGGAAGTAAAGTCTTAATTTTTGTTCTCTTAAGAAAACATGTTTAACAAAAGTTCAAATTGCATTTCAAAATTAAATTTCTACTAAAGAAGATCAGATTCTTTAGATAAATTTGTTAAGAGAATGGAGACAGAAACCAGTTAGACAGTAACTATTTTCTGATTTTTTTTTTTTTTCTGTTTTTTGAGACAGGAGTCTTGTTTTCTAGTCCAGGCTGGCTTTGAACTCACAGTGTAACCCAGGATGACCTTGAACTTGTGGTAGTCCTCCTGCCTCACTCCCAAGTACTAGGATTACAGGCATGCACCACCATGCTCATCGAGAATCTATCTTCTCAATCTCAGAGATGCTGGTATTTGAGCTTATGACAGTGCGTGCAGTGGGAAGTAGTTAGACTTAGGGTGCATTTTGCAGGCAGAGCTGATGGGTTGCAGTGATTATTGGCTAGACATAGTGAGTGGTGACACTTATATTTTGAAACTTAAAAATGAGATGAGAAAACTTGGAGTGGGAAATAGATTCTGTTGGACCTTTTCTTTTAAATTTACATTTTTTTTTTATCAGTACATGTTTGTAGTGCATAATGCTCCCGTTCCTTGTGGAAAGGTGGTGTATGTGTGTAAAAATCTCAGTTCTGTTTCATACCCTTCCTTTCTCTTCTGTCTCTATCCAAAAAAAAAAAAAAAAAAAAAAAAAAGAAAAAATTCTGCATTTTACTGCTGGATTTAGGAATGCACAGAGATATTGTTTAATCAGAAACATTTGTCCTCTTTTTATCCAGTAAATGCTGCTACCTTGCTTTTGGGAGTGGAGAATCAACATAAAATAAGTGTTCCTAGAGCACCTACCAAAGATGAAATGTCTCTCAGAGCTTATACTGCTCGGTGCAGGTTGAATAGATTACGTCGCACAGCATGCCACTTATTCACTTCTGAAAAAATGATTAAAGCTATTAAAAAGCTTGAAATTGAAATTGAAGCTAAGCGTTTAATTGTGCGAAAAGATAGACACCTTTGGAAAGATGTTGGTAAGAATGCTATAGAAATACTGAGATTAATTCCTTGAAAACACTTCAGAGGTTCTCTCCCTCCCTCCTTTCTTACCCCACTACCGGGTATTGAATTTAGGGTGCACTGAGCAACAACTCCATCCTTTAAAATTTTTTATTTTGAGGCAGGGTCTAAATTGCCCATTCTGGCCTTGAACTTGGAGTTCAGTCTCAGCTTCCCTAGTTAACTCTAAAGATTTTTGTTTCTTTCCCACCCACCCTGCTTTATTGAGGTATAATTAACAAATAAAAATTGTATATATTTGACATGTGCACCATGATTTTGATATATGTTTGTCTTAAGAAATGATGACCACAGTGAAGCTAATTAACATATCTGTCACCTCACACATTTACCTTTGTGTGTGTGCGCATGCATACTCAGTAGATTTTCTTTATCCATTCCCATCGAAGGACACTTAAGATTAACTCCATAGTTCAGGTATTGTGAATAATATTGCAATGTACATGAAAATGCAGTGATCCCTTCCAGATGCTGATTTTGTTTCCTTTGTACTTATATCCAAGAGTGTGTATTTTAAACATACTTCAGCTTTGCTGCCTAAACTCTCACATTCATAAGTATGATTGTGTCTATTTAAGAATAGAAATAGTTCTCATTTAAATTAGCTTATTTCTTATAAGTGATTTTTTTTCACTGATATTATCTCCATTAAGTTGTTTTGTTTTTGTGGTATATTTTTTATTTGTTTGCTTTGTTTTTGAGAGCTGGTCTTGAACTTGCTGTATAGTCCAGTCTGGCATCAAATTAGTGATCCTGTTGCCTTAGCCACCTGAGTGCTGGGATTACAGAAATGTGGTACAATCCCCAGCTCTCCATGAGGTTTTATTTATTGTCTCAATTAAATTATAGCTCTGAACTTAACTTTCCTTTGATCTGCATTTCAGGAGAACGCCAGAAAGTATTGAATTGGTTGTTGTCATATAATCCTCTGTGGCTTCGCATTGGCCTAGAGGTAAACCTATTTCAATTTTTAAAAATGATTTATGGTATTCTTTTTAATGATACACTTTAATAGAATAGAGTCTTTAATAATTTCATTTATAAAAGTTACAGTCATTTGATTAGCTTGATTCATCTCTCAGTATAAAATGTAAGATCATTTAATCAATGCTTATTAGGTAACTGGGCCGTACCATTACATTGTTATTGCCATATTATTGCAGGGTAATATACCTATATAGTCCTTTAAATAGTTACAATTTGGTGCTAGATATAATGGCAACTCTAGTAAGCTCATTTTTGAACATTTATGAATAAAAAGACTAAGCCATTTTACACATTTTTAATTTAAATCACTTTGAAAATCAGTGAAGTATGTATTGTCTTCACTTCATAGCAAAAGCTTAGATGTGAATGATTTCCCAAAGGACAGTAATTGATTGGTAAGGCTTTGAACCTACACCAGACTGATAGCAAAGCATAACTTCCTAGTCATTTTGATGGGATACTAGTCATAAAAATGTCATCTAGATTTGAATTATTTATTAGATGGCCCAATAGTATCTCAAAATTTAAAACTAGTTGAATTAGTCAAACTAGTACTAGTAGTTGGCGGTTAAAAGTATGCTTTTATAAAATGGTATTTTCTGTGCTTCCTTTTAATCTTTTACTGATAAGATTTTAACAATTATTTTTCTTGGTTTCTTTCATAATGTAGTTTATTCCAAATGATAAAATAGAAGAATCTTTGGGACTGAAAGGAATTTTTGGAAAATCTAGGTTCTTTGTATCATTAATGTGGGTATCAAAAATAAATAAGTTTACTATGGTTGTGTCATTGCTAAAATTTGTTTCAGCTTTTTTACGTTTCATCAGTCAGCAAATTACATATCAGCTGGCTCTGCTTTACATGTTGAATAATTATGGAACTTCTAATGAGGTAGAGGCCCCTGCTATTTGGGACATTTGTTAGCAAAGGTAGAAACTTGCAAAGCAATTTGTCACTTTTGCTTAGATGTCGTTTTTGTTACAGGTGCACCTGTAGTCCATTGTACAAAGCATATTGTGTAGCTAAGCCCAAACTCAGCAGGGATATATTACCCATCTGCAAGAGGCACAGTCAGTGGTTATGGTAGGGTTGTAAATCCTTTTATAGGGAATGGAGGGGTCAGTAGTTGTGAACAATAAAACATTGTTTCTTAGAAGCATACTTTAGGATTCTATACATAGAGACGACCTTTGAGAATTTTATGGAAGCCTCAAAGATGAAGCAAATATGTAAATAAAGATAAATTTCTTCTGTTTTGATGGGAATTAATACTTCTTCACGCTTTCATTTCTGTATTATGACAATGTAAGGTTACAGAATATAATTTGATATGTTTTTAGTATTTTCTAATTGCTTTAAAAGTCATATAGTAAACTAATTTTATATTTATCATTGATTATGAAGATATCTAAATTATTAGGTCAATGATAGTGAACCTTTTAGAACTTTCAATTATACAAACAGCCCACTGCGGCATGCGTGCCATAGGTTTGCCACTGTTGTTTACAGATAGTTTTCCACCAACTATTATAAAATTTTGAACAGATTTCTTTTGTACTTTTCAGCATCTACTTAGTGGTACAATAATAATTAAATTTGAAAACCATGTACACTTGATAATACTTTAAAAAAAGGAAAACAAAATATAACTATTGCTTGCCATATGATTAAAAATTTATCTTAGTCTTGTTGTTTTTTCATTGTAAAGTGTACCGTGTACACCGAAAAAAATGCATAATGCATTTATTGACAGCTTGAAGAGTTTATTTACCAAATAGCTGTGTCATTTCCATGCTATTTTGAAAAAGAATGTAGTTAGTGTCTTAGAAGATTGTCTGCCTTTCTTCAGTCTCATCCCTTTGCTTCTTTGGGATAGTATCAGTATAGCTTTGGTTTTCCTTTTCAGACAGTTTATGGAGAGCTCATATCTTTGGAAGACAATAGTGATGTCACCGGGTTGGCTATATTTATTCTGAATCGCTTACTTTGGAATCCTGACATAGCAGCTGAATATCGGCATCCCAGTGTTCCACATCTGTACAGAGATGGTATTTCTGCCTGCATTGCATTTTCTGCACGCTACGCATAAATGGCCTCTTGTTATTCTTCCTGTTTGTATGTGCATATTAGTTCCTCAAACAAACTAATCTAAATAGGTCTCTTTTATGCTTTCCCTTCTTTCATTCCCATTTTCCTCCATCACTGTTTATAATTATTTTTACTTCTTTGTGGTCCTGCCCACTCAGTTTTCCCAGTAAGTTGTAAGATCTATGGACTTACATTTGTTATAGGTGCTACTGTGTATCTAGTACCTAGGGTGGTGCTTGCAGATAGTTGGTGTCCATTAAATATTTGTTGAGTGAGATCTGTTGAATCTCTTGATGTTGCTGTGCCTGTTTCCTGGTTGAGGAATTGGACATATTAAATACTTCCTGCCCAGTAGAATTATTATGAGGATTTAATGGTTCTCACATGTAAATCACCAGAAAAGTCACTGTACTTTATTTGTGAGTGTTACTGTTTTTTACTAGCATATTATTACCATGATGTTCAAGTTGCCTCTCGTGGATAACTTGTTACACTTTGTTTTACTTAATTGAAGGTCATGAAGAAGCTTTGTCCAAGTTTACACTGAAAAAATTATTGTTATTGGTCTGTTTCCTTGATCATGCCAAAATGTCCAAACTTATTGATCATGATCCTTGTCTCTTCTGTAAAGATGCTGAATTCAAGGTACAGTTTTTAGTTTATGTTTTGTAATTCATCTCTCATTTAAGACTTTTAAGGTTTCTATGGCATTTTTTCTCTTTAGAAAGAAAATTAGTTTTCCAAAGAATACTGTTCTGGAGTAGAATAGGGGTGAATGTGTATTTAGTGAGTCCTATTCGTAATTATAAAAATACTTGATTTTGTTGGCTGAGTTTTCATATCATCCTTCCATCTCACCCTTAAGATTAAATTGAACTGTGGTTCTGAGTAATTAGTTTGGGGAGAATTTTTTTTCCTAATTTAGTTGTATTAATTACTGCTAGTTTTTTAGTACATTGTGAGCAGTTTTTTAAGAAAGTCTTGGAAATATATGAAATTTACATTATTAACATGTAACGTGAAACCAGCAATCTTTTTACAAAACTATTAATTTCCTACCTGTGATTTGAAGAATTTTTTTTAATTGTAGGTTAAATTATGATGAAATATAATACCTGCAACCTGTTTCTTTATAGGCTAGTAAAGAAATTCTTCTGGCTTTTTCACGAGATTTTCTAAGTGGTGAAGGTGACCTTTCCCGTCACCTTAGCTTATTGGGATTACCTGTTAGTCATGTTCAGACACCATTTGATGAATTTGATTTTGCTGTTACAAATCTTTCTGTGGACTTGCAGTGTGGAGTGCGTCTTGTGTAAGTATAAGAAATATAATTGTTTTTGCTTGATGGGATACACAAAAATTTTGTGGAAAACATCATTTTCTGTGCTTGGATTTTTCTTACTTTTTCACATAATGGAATACATTTAGGGTTAAACAAAACTAAAATTGCTGTTTCAGAAAAATGACATAACAGTTTGAGGTGCAAAAATTTTGTCTCCTAATTTTTCTTTTCTGGCAGCATGATCAGAATCTGATGTCTCAGAATAGAATTTTGGAAGGACATGAAACTAATTAAAATATAAAACACTTAAATAACATCATATCAATGGTGGTTTCATGAGTTGTTGTTTGAGACTATTTAGTCTCACAAATGAAGAAAATAAGATGAAGAGGTAGAATAACTGCCCAAGTTTTCTATGTATTGGAATTGAGGCATAAACTCATGGTATCTGACGTCAGATACATATTTCCCCAGTAGCAAATTGAAATCCTCAAAACTGACTTTGGTTTGAGTAATGGGTACCTGTTTCTACTTTGGAAGGAGTGGTTTTTACCGTGTAGCTGTAGTTGGCTTTGTTAGGATTTCTGGGGTAAAAACAATCTTGTTTCTAGGGAACTCACCAAGGTATGTTATGCTTTTACCAAGGAGAGAACTTTAGGGTCAAAGGAAAATACTTTTTTATAGCTAAGGTGTGTTTTTCTCTGTATATTTGCTAAACCTCAAAACAGCCAGTTAAACTCTGAAATATGAGAAACACACAGTTAATGACTATAAATTATTTCTGCTACAGTAAAGCTTCCAGAACTCTATCTGACCTGGTATCTTTTTGTCAGATTTTGACTTGCTTATGTTATAGCAAGAACATTGCAGGTTGTCTTCATGCTGAAAGTCAAATTAGCTAAAAACTTAACTGATTAGGGAAGATTTTGAATACACTTCTTGACTTCTTTGTTTTAACCAGATATATTTAGTGTATAAACTAAAAGCCTTATATCCATGTCTCATGAAGACCAGTTGAAGGAATTGAATATTTAGAGAAATAGAGCGCCACACTCTTACACATGAATGTCTTCAAGTACTTGAAGGGCTGCCTTATGTTAAGAGGTGATTAAATGGCCAAGAAAAATAAACACATAAATAATGAAAAGTTTTGGGAAGATATGTGTTGGTTTGATAAAAACTTGCTGATCTTCAGGCCTACCTAAAACCGGTTCACAGTCTCAGGAAGTTCAGGCAGAGGTCAGAGGACTACTTGGCCAGAATGGAAGCATTCTTTGACGTTTATGAGGAAGAGATTCCTAGACTGAGTTTTTCTAAATCACCATATATGTCGCTTCTCCCTAAGTTTCCATGGACATTCTTTTCTGAATTTTCTTGCCTGCTAATAGTCTTGAGAATTACAATATCTGTATCTCTCAGGAACGGTTTTTATACAGTTAAGATTATTTGCTGAAAATATTTCACATGTAATTTTGTTCATTTTGTAAGTCCAAGCCATCATACCTGTTTAATTTTACAAGCTTTCAGTTACATGCAGTAATCACTTGGGGCTTGCTTTTTCTGTGAGAAAATTTACTATTTCATAGTGGAAAAAACATATTAACCTAGATAATATTACAGATTTGAATTTAAATTTTGGAATACATGTATTCTTTAAGTAGGTAGTCCAATATATTTTTTAATTTTTAAAATTATATGTGTGAGTGCATGTTACTGTTACATGATTGGATTTGTTTTGGGATATTGGTACCTGCGTTTAGCGTATCTTAATCCATTACAATCCTGTCACCTCCCCCCCAACACATGCCTCTCATTTGTTTCCTTAGACTTCATCCTTCAGACTTACATGAGAAAAGCACTTGCTAATTATACAGCAATGCAATTTTGAATTTTTGGGGGTCCCTTTTACCTTCATGTCCTTAAACTCTTGGGGTTTGTGTAGATAATAACTATATTTAAATTAAGGGATTTTTTTGGGTAAAAAATGCCTGCTTTATATAGCAATTTTATCTGAAAACTATTTTACTTTTAGGCGAACCATGGAACTTCTCACACAGAACTGGAATCTTTCAAAGAAACTCAGGATGCCTGCAATAAGTCGTCTTCAAAAGATGCACAATGTTGATATCGTTTTTCAAATTCTTAAATCACGAGGAATTCAATTAAGTGATGAGCATGGTAAAAACTGAGTAAAGATAAATTTTATTTTTCTCACTGAATATTGATAAGTATATACATTATGCTAATAGACTGCTGTTTCATTTTTAGGAAATACAATCCTATCTAAGGACATTGTGGATAGGCATAGAGAAAAAACTCTTGGGTTGCTTTGGAAAATAGCATTTGCTTTTCAGGTATTGTATATTTGGCACACTGTAGTTTTTACACTGAATTTTGAATACTGATTTATAAAGTCAACTTGAATCACATAAAAACTAACAATGATAACCATCTGTGAAGTTTATTCTGTCCCAGGGATTGATAATTGCTTTATGTATTCCAGTTTAATCTTCATTGCACACCTTTAAGTTCAGTGTTAAGTCTGCCTCATACATAAGGAAACTGACACTAAAGTACATTATTAATAAGAATTAGACCTGCGATTTGAATGCAGGCTTTTGTGCCCATATCCCAATGTTCTTAACCACAACATTCTACCATTTTGTGTAGTTTATATTTCCTTCTTTCTCTCTTTTTTTATTTTTTATTTTTTATTGTTTGGTCTTTTTGAGACAGGGTTTCACTATGCAGATCAGGCTGGCCTAAAACTTACTTTGTAATCCAGGCTTGTCCTCAGACTCTCAGCAATCCTCCTGCTTCAGCCTCCCTAATGCTGGGGTTAGAGGTGTGCACCACCACACCGCCGTGTCCAGCTATATTTGCCTTTTTTAGAAAAGTTTTTTTGGTGCTAAAATATATATTTTGGGTACTTCTTCAAGTTTTAAAATCTATGACTTTTTTTTTCAAATTTATAGTTTCTGTAAGTAGAAGAGTTACTTTGATTACTATGGATTAAAAAAATACATGAAAAAAATTAAAGCATTTATCTTTATTTGTGTGTTGCAGGTAGAGATTTCTCTTAATTTAGATCAATTAAAGGAAGAAATTAAATTTCTAAAAGACACACAGAATATAAAGAAAACAATGTCTGCATTATCATGCCATTCTGATGCTGTTATAAATAAGAAAAAAGACCAAGGGCATAGTAGTACCTTAGATCACTACAGTGAGAGTGTGAAATTATTGATGGACTGGGTAAATGCTGTTTGTGCTTTCTATAATAAAAAGGTAAGTTCTTTTGCTTTTGTTTTAATCCAGTTATCTTTACATAAATAAATTTTATTTGAAGTCAAACTTATGTATAAGAACTTTTCTTCCAGTTTTAAAATAGTTTATATATGTGAACAAACTTTTTCTCAAATGAGTATTTTGTCATGTCATATTTTATATAATCTATCACCAACTATACTGTGTGTGGTAATTTTATCAGTAAGAAAAAAAATTACTATAGATAAAAGTTTTTATAAAAATGCTTGAATATACCTGGGACACAGAATAATCAGAATCTTAGAATAAAGATAAATGCAAGTAAACCCATCCTGCAGAAAGGCACAACCAAGAACCTTGCTACTACTGTGCAAACGGAGAAAGTAAAATCTAAGCTGCGTTTTTCTCTATTAACTTGTTAGGTTGTCACTGTATTACTGTGTGAGATAAAGCTTTAAGTGCAGATATAAATAAATTGCCCAGACAGAAATGAATAAACAACCTGTAATGATGTATAAAACAGGAAGAGTGATATGTAGTACATGTAATTAAATATATTAAACCTCAAAGTTATTATTAGCAGACAGATAGTCAAATACCTGGGTCTTAAGTAAGTGCCAGAGAGCTACATAAGATGCAGTTAAAATTTATTTTTACTGCCAAAGTCAACCCTGGACACACTTTATGGATGGTCATTCGCTGACATGCAAATGCCAAGGTTCTCATTTCCAGGTGAGATTCAAAAAGATGATGCTGCACCTTCTCAAATTAGCTTTTAGACTATGAACCATGTTCTTTGCATGGTCTATCTAGTACTGTGTTTACTACATTTTTGTGCTTTTTTTGTTGTTGATTTCCTAGTTTATGTATAGTGTTCTTTTTTTGGTATTGGAAATCAAACTCAGGAACTTGTGTTGCCAGGCAGGTGTTTGGGCAGAGCTGTATCTCTGGCCCAATGTATAGTGTTCTTAAAAGAAAACTGAAATCTAGCCGGGTGTGGTGGCACACGCCTTTAATCCCAGCACTCGGGAGGCTGAGGTAGGAGGAGCATTGTGAGTTCAAGGCCAGCCTGAGCTACACAGTGCGACCCTGCCTCAAAAAACCAGGGCTGGGAGTTTGGCTCAGTGGCTTAAGCGCCTGCCCCGGCAGGCGCAAGGTTGTGAGTTCAATCCCCAGTACCGCAAAAAAAAAAAAAAAAAAGAAAACTGAAATCTAAACTCAACATGAGTTAAATAAGATTTATTCAGGCGTTGAATATACTGCTGTTGGCTGTGACTTTAACCTTATTGGATCAGAAACAAACATAAATTGGAGGTGTGTGTTGATTGGTAAAAATGTAGTGACAGAAGCTCATAGGAACTTAATCCTATTTTTCCCCTATGAACAGTGGTTCAGTATTCCCTCCTTCAGTGTTTAGTACATAAATGAGAATTGACTGTAATTATTGTAGCTTTCTAAGAATGCCATAACTATTATAAATTGAGTAACTTTAAAATAAAAACTTACTCTCAGTTGTAGAGGTTAGAAATCTGAAACCAAGGTGTTAGTGTTAGGCAGGCTGTACTCTTTACTAAAGACTGTCAGTCTCTAGGTGAGACACTCCACGCTCTTAAATTTCAGTGGTTGTCAGTAATCTTTATTAATACATTATTCCAGTCTCTTCCTCTGCAATGATGTGGTGTTCTCTCTGCTTCTGTGTGTGTGTCTGTCTTATAAGGACATCACTTTGATTGGATTAAGAATCCTCTGTATACCAGTGTGACCTGCCAAGAAATTATCATCTGTAATGTCTGTTTCCAAATAATGTTACATTCTGAGGTTCTGAGAAGGATATGAAGTCTTGAGGGCCTCTATCCAACCCAGAATGATGATGTCAAAATCTACTTTTGAAAAGGCTGATGTTTGATAATTGAAAATTTGGCTGTGACTATGGTATCATACTAGGTCTTAGCAATTAATATTCTTTTTAGCTGTTAAAAGGAAATAATGAACTACAAAACCATTGTTAATATTTAAATATAGCTAATTATTTTTCTGATATTTCTAATCAGGTGGAGAATTTTACAGTGTCTTTCTCAGATGGCCGTGTGTTATGTTACCTGATCCACCACTACCATCCTTGCTATGTGCCTTTTGGTGCTATATGTCAGCGTACTACTCAGACTGTGGAATGCACACAGACAGGCTCGGTGGTATTAAATTCTTCCTCTGAATCTGATGATAGTTCTTTTGATATGTCTCTTAAAGCATCTGATCATGGTTAGTCTTTTTTTCTTGATTGACTTTTCTAATTCTCACTCATGTCTGCTTTTAGATACAGCAGTCTAATTTCTTTTTTTATTTTTTCTTTTCATTTACATGATAGAAAATAATACTGAACTATACAAAGAACTTCTAGAAAATGAAAAGAAAAATTTTCATTTAGTTAGGTCTGCAGTTAGAGATCTTGGTGGGATACCTGCTATGATTCATCATTCAGATATGTCAAATACAATTCCAGATGAAAAGGTAAGTAAAACAAGTTCCTTGATTAATAACTCTTAATAAAGCTCAGATAGTAAGTTGTATATTCTCTGTTGATCTTTTTTCATCTTTTGTGCTTGCCTTTAGGTGGTTATTATGTATTTGTCATTCCTTTGTGCAAGGCTTTTGGATCTTCGTAAAGAAATAAGAGCTGCTCGACTTATACAAACAATATGGAGAAAATATAAATTTAAAAAAGATCTAAAACACCATCAGGTAATCCTGGAAAGCAAAAACATTATAACTTGAATTGTACTTCTTAAGGTGCGAGTTGATTGATCCTTTATGTGTAGTTTACATTTTTACAAATTTATGAATTGATTGAGATACATTTAAAATTGTTCCTATATATTTTGGGTTGGGAAGGGATGAATATTTCCCCTCAATTGCTGTTGCTTCCTCCTTGGATGTATCTTCCAGCCTGTGGTCTACCCTTTTACTTAGTCTGCTCCAGAGGTAAAGGACTAACTTACCTGCTTTGTAATTTGTGAAAAATAAACTAGGGATGCTTGACACAGATCTTCCCATCTCTCCATGGGAATATCTGAATCCAAAGAGTAGCAATTTTGAAGTAATTTTTTCTGTTGCGCTCTGTGAGACTTATCCTCTCCACTCAGGCAACTTGGGCCTTGTTTGAGTTTGCAATAATTAACAAGTCCGTTTTGTTTGTTGTGAAACCATCTTCCAGCTTATTCTTTATTAATTTTAAAAATGGTACTTTGGTTTCCATTGTTTTGTTTTTTATAATGTTTAGTAACAGTATGCAGGAATAGAAGTATTATTTATTGTCTCTGTCTGTGAACCCAACTTTGCGTATCATAGCATAAAATGACATGTGGATAGCATAGCATAAAATAACGTTTTTTTCCCCCTGAGTTTTGAGAAAACTGTTTTTGGGGAGGTGGTGATAATAAGGATTGAACACAGGTCCACTGAGTGCATCTGAAGCCCTATTTTTATTTTTCATTTTGAGACAGGATCTTGCTAAGTTGCCTGATTCTGCTACCTCAGCCTCCTAGGTTACTAGGATTATAGGATGTGCCACCATGCCTGGTGAAAAATCTCAGTTTTAAGAATCTAGTAAATGGTTTTCTTGAACAAGATGAACAATTTGTTTTGATCCTTTCATCTCCCTATCCCCTTTACTAATACTATATTTATTTATTTGGAAAAATCAAGTAAGAAATTATTGTTTAATAAAATTTTATCATAGATATTTCAGAAATACACTCCATCCAATATTGCTCAATTCTGAAGTACAATGCATTTGTGGTCAAATTCCTAGTAGCTGTCTAAAACACCTAAATTTTGGGATCAAACATGTATTTTCTCATGCCATATTTGACTTGGAAATAACACTAATTGAAGTGATTTGCTCTTGCCCACTCTGTGTCCTGATCATAACTTTTGGGAAATAGGAAGTCTTATACTCACAAAAGGTCTTCCCTTGCTACTGTGTGGGTTGTGTGCCTTGTATTACCCAACCATTTCTTAAGTTCTGCCTCTTTTCCCACAAATTGAAGGATAACTGTACTGTTGGAAACTTCTATGAGAACTGATTTTCACAAGTTTTCAGAGAAAACTATCCTCCTGATCAGTTTTCTAGTTATTCGATTGATGCTTTTTATGTGTTAGTGAATTTTCAAATTATAGAATTAGATGTCCATCAAAAACATATATATTCTGCCTTATTTTCTGCTTCATGTAACTTTGTCTTAGTCAGCTATTTACTGTATAGGTTTCTTGGCTTTGGCTGGTAGCCTTTTTTTGATTCTTCAATACGAAGAGTAGAAATTTCCAGTTTTTTTTAAAGGCTAAATTAAAAGAAACTTCTGTATCTATGATTAAACTTCTATCCAATCTGCCCACTGCTTCTCTTCTTTCTCCTCATGGTCATACTCTCTTTCTTGTACAATTACACTAACATCCAATTATATCTTTTTGTATTTGATGCGTAAGCCACAAGCTCCCGAAGATGCTAGCCTAATAAGCTTATAAACATTATCCTAATACAGCTGTTCATGTTTTATTTTTTATTTCATTATTATAATTCATATATACACTATCCACTTAAAATGGAGTGACTGGACCCAAATACTATATATTTCTGAAACATAACAGTTTTTGAAACATTATTTTAATGATTTATTTATTCATTTTACTTTTGTTAATGAGGGTATAATTTTAACTTGAATCTCTGTAGTCCTAAAGGCCATAGGTTTTTCAGGGACACTAAAAATGATGTTAGATGATTTAATCAATTTGCTATACTTAATTCCCGTAGCCCAGTTTTAAAATTACCTAGTCTTTTCTCCTCAGTGGAGTGACCCACTCTATGTCCCTTGACATTCCTTAGTATTTGTTTCAGTGTATTGGTTACCTTTTTCATGTTTCAGAATAACAGTTTGATCTTTGTCATAGCTGTGTTCTTGTACTATGTAGGCACTACATACAGATAACATGCACTGATTGTTATTTATTAATAATTAGAATCTATAATACTTTCCATGTAGAGCCCATTCTCGATAATAGGTCATCCCAGACAACAACATACAAGGTTGTCAGATATTCTACAAGTTGTTCTCTTCCACCAGAGGAAATAACTCATTCTAGTTTCCAGTTCAGGCGAAGTGACACATTTAGCATTGCAGAATATTAACAAAGTGATTAAGGGCGTGGCTTCTGAAGCCAGATGACCTGGTTCAAATCCTGCTGCATTGCCAGTATACTGACAAGCCATTTGACTTCTTTGCCTCAGTTTTATCAGGTTCATGAGATAGTATCTGTTCATTTGCTCTTACAAGGTTCAAATGTGTAATTTTTGAATTGTTTAAAATGATGCTAGATATAAAATGTATTATTGATGGTGGTTCATTTTTAAAAGGAGCAGAAATAGAGATATGAAGGGAACAAACCCCTAGTGTTCTTAAGGCTGGTGCTGTTGGTCGGATCCAGTACCACTTCTCACAACACAAACTATGCTCTCTTCTCTTGAGTCTCACTGACTTTATGCCATCCTGTATATTATGCTGAAGGAAGTGGCATTGTATTTCTCCCCTTTTGTGAATTGCTTTGTTCAATTTTAATAAAATAGTGCTATCTTATACTGCAGATTGTTTTTTATATGTTCCATCCCTTTCCTAAAAGTCAAGCATAAATTTACTGTACCCAAACCTGAAAAACATACCTTATTATACTTAAATTCCTTTTTATCTTGTTTTCCTGGTGACTATGGTGGATAAAACATGTCTATGGCCTTTCCTGTAGACTATTAGGAATCTTTGTTTTACCATACAAATGAATCTGCAAGCCCACCTGACAGCCCTTTCAGCAGGCCCAGAAGGAGCGATTTCAAACTGTGAACACAAGACTGTGGGAGGAAGAGGGCGTGATTTATTTCCAGGATCAGTTTGATTAATGCTTAACAATTGATTATATTACAAAAATAATTTAAAGTCTTAAGTAATTAAGTATTTAATTCACACCTGCTTTGTTGTTGTTTTAAAAGGAGAGAGACAAAGCCGCTAGAATTATTCAATCAGCTGTAATCAGTTTTCTAACTAAACGACGACTGAAGAAAGAGGTTAATGCAGCACTGATCATTCAGAAATGTTGGCGAAGAGTCTTAGCCCAGAGAAAATTGTTAATGTTAAGAAAGAAAAAACTGGAAAAAATTCAAAATAAATCAGCATCAGTTATTCAGGTATAGTATCCTAGGCTAATTTTTAAATTTAAAACATTTAAAAACTATATTTTTAAAGGTAGAAAGCATAATGTAATAAAAGTTTTTAATAGTTACATTTTAGGATTCTTTAGTATAGTTGCTCCTAGGTGTCTGACAAGTTTCCAGATCCTCTCTTGGATGCCCAAATGTGCGATGCTCAATCCCTATTAAAGTAGTATATTTGCATATAACCTATTGTATCTTCCTGTGTAAGTCACATTATCTCTGTATTACTTGTAATATGTAAGGCAGCGTGAGTGTCAACAGTTGTAACATTGTTTTGCTTATGGAATTATGACAAGAAAGTTTGTGAAAGTTCAGTTCAGGCACAGACACCGTCATTATTCTTTGCATAACTTCATCAGCGGTTTATTGAATTCAGGATGTGGAATGTGCTGATCAGAAGTGTTTGTGCTTAATTTAACAAATATTTAACACCTTGTTACGTGTAAAACTGCTATATTCAGCATAAGGCTGAAACATGATTCATATGCCTTCTTTGCTCTGAAAGAGAAATATTGTAATTCCATACCTCTTGCTATCTTTGTTTTGTATTAGAGATTTGTGATCTTCATCTCCATAGGACAGGCTGGCATACTATATAGCATTCTACTTTGTAGATCCATATCCTTAACCTAAGCATGCTCTTCTTTTTATCTTCACTGAGTCCTGGAAACTTTTCTTTCAGGACAAATGTACATATTTTCTTCTCTAGTGCATTTTGTTGGTGTGTAACAGAAATAGTGCTTATAAATTAGTCAGTAGAATGCCTGCATTATTTTTCTTTGAGGTAAAGAATATTGTATAGTAGCCATGTTCCTTATATCTTTGTGAGGTAATATTAATTTTAATTTTAATTAATATTATTTTAATAACATTAGAGATGTGTGCTGTTCATTTTTTTATTTTTTGTGGTGCTGGAGATCAAATTCAAGGCCTGACTCATGTTCAACAGGTGTTCCACCACAGGGCTACATCACCAGCTCAGAGGTGTGTAGCATTTAAGTTAACCCATTGTAAGTCTCATTGAAACCTCACACCATAAGTTTATCTGTTTTACCAATTTGAAAGTTTTTGGTTTTGGCCACCAAAATTGATAAATGGGGGATTCTGATTTAATAAATAGTCTTTTTTTTCTTTTTTGAAATTTTTAAAATCATGAAATATTGCAGAAAGATAGAAAATTTCACACAGAACATAAAACCTAATGTTTTTCCACAAACATCGCCTAGGTCAAGAAACAGTACACTGCAGCTTCTTAGAAGACATTTCTCAATCAGTTAACTCTACTGTTGCAGCCACCCTTAGCTAATTTATGCTAACTGTGTGTTTTCTCGTATTCATCATCTTTAAATAGCATAGATTTGTTTGCCTGTTCTTTGAATTTTGGGTGAATTTGTCTAGATTCTTTCATTGGTCATTATTACTTTTGTGAGATTGGTTAGTGTGCTTGAGTTGGTGTAAAGTCTTTGCCTACATCAATGTCTTCAAGTGTTTTGCCTATTATATCTTCCAGCAGATTTAATATTTCTGTTTTAATAGTTAGATCTTTGCTCCATTTTGAATTTGGTTTAGTGCATGGTGAAAGATATGGGTCCAATTTTAATCTTCAGCATGTGCACAGCCAGTTTTTCCAGCAGTATTTACTAAAGAGATTATCTTTCTTCCAGTGAATGTGTTTGACACTTTTGTTAAAGAAAAGGTGACTTCCTATGTCTGGAGTTGTTTCTGTATCTTCTAATCAGTTCCATTGATCTTTGGATCTGTTTTCTTTTACCAGTACCATGCTGTGTGGATCATAGTAGCTTTTTAGTATAATTTCAAGTCGGGGATTGTGGTGCCCCCTGCCTAGCCTTTGATGCCCAGAATTGTCTTTGCTATTCTAGGTCTCTTCTGGTTCCAGGTGAATTTTAGGGTTGTTTTCCCTAATTCTGTGAGATGTGCTATTGCATTAAATCTGTATAACAGATTTGGAAGTATGGCCATTGTCACTGTACTGGTTCTTCCTACTCAAGAGCAAGGAATTTCTTTCCCTTTTCTGGTATCCTCTTCAACCTGCTTTTCCAGAGTACTGTAATTTTTAATGTAGAGGTCTTTTACATCCTTTGTTAGATTGATTCTTAGGTATTTCATGTTTTTGGATGATGCTATTGTGAAAAGTATTGTTTCCCTATTTTCTCACTCAGTGAGTTTGTTATTTATGAACAGGAAGGCTATTGATTTGTGAGTGCTGACTTTGTATCCAGCTGTGGTACTAAGCTTGCTTATTAAATCTGGCAGGTTTTTTTTTTTTTTTTCTTTTTTTTTTTTTTTTTGCGCACCAGGGATCAAACTCACAACCTCAGGGCTGTCAGGCAGGTGTGTAAGCCACTGAGCCAAACTCCCGGCCCTAGTTTTTTTGAGGCAGGGTCACACTATGTAGCTCAGGCTGGCCTTGTGCTCGCGTTGTAGCCCAAGCCGGCCTCGAACTCACAACGCTCCTCCTACCTCAGCCTCCTGTTGCTGGTATTAAAGGCATGCACCACCATGCCTGGCTAAATCTGGCAGTTTTTTAATGGAGGTTTTGGGGAGTCTTCTATGTACTATATCTTGTCATCTGCAAATAATGATAATTTGACTTTTTTCCTATCTTTATTCCTTTTGTGTCTTTCTCTTGTCTAATTGCTCCAACTAAAGTTTCTAGGGCTATGTTGAGTAAGATTGGAGACAGTGGACACCCTTATCTGGTTCCTGATTTTAAAGAGAAAACTTTCAGTTTTGTTTAGTATGTTGTTGGCTGATGGTTTGTCATAGATGGCTTTTATCAGATTGAAATAAAGACCATCTATTACAATTTTCTGTAGGGTTTTTATCATGAATGGATGCTGAACTTTGTCAAAAGCTTTTCCTGCATCTATTGAGATGATCATATGATTTTTGTCCTTGGTTTTGTTAATATGGTGTATTGCATTTATTGATTTACATAGATTGAACCATCCGTACATCTCTGAAATGAATCCTACTTGGTCATGGTATGTAATATTCTTGATGATTTGCTGCATTCTGTTTGCCAGTACCTTATTGAGGATTTTTGCACCTATGATCATTAGGGAGATTGGCCTGTAATTCTCTTTCTTAGTTGAGTCTTTCTCCAGTTTTGGTATCAGGGTAATACTTGCTTCCAGAAATGAATTTGGGAGTATTGCTTCCTTCTCAATTTCATTAAGAAGTTTGAGAAGTAGTGGTCTTAAGCCTTCTCTAAATTTCTTGTAGAATTCAGCAGTGAATATGTCAGGGTCTGGACTTTCCTTTGCTGGTAGGTTTTTAATTACATCTTCAATGTCACTAATATTGGTTTATTTAAGATTTTTATATCTTTTTGATTCAGATTTGGTAATTCATATATATCTAGGAACCTGTCCATTTCTTCTGCTTTTTACATCTTAATAGAATGCAAGTTTTCAAAGTAGGTATAGCGCTGGGGATTTAGCTCAGTGGCTTAAGCGCCTGCCTGGTAGGCATGGGGTTGTGAGTTCAATCCCCGGTACCAAAAACAAAAACAAAAACAAAAAACAAAGTAGGTATAGATGAGCTTCTGGATTTCTGTAGTGTTTGTTGTGATTTTACCTTTTTCATTCCTAATTGCATGAATTTGAATCTTTTCTTTCTTTTTTTTGATAAGATTGGATAAGGGTTTATTGATTTTTAATCTTTTAAAGAACTATTCAGTTCATTGATTCTTTGTATCTTTTTTAAGTCTTTAATGCATTAATTTCTACTCTGATCTTTATAATTTCCTCCCTGCTATGAACTTTTGGCTTAGCTTATGCTTCTTTTTCTAGAAGTTTGGGGTTCACCATTAAGTTGTTTATTTGTACTTGCTGTGTTTTCCTGATATGAGTATCTACTGTTATAAATTGCCCTCTTAGGATTGCTTTCATTATCTCCCATAAGTTCTGATACATTGTATTGTCATTATCATTCAATCATAAAAACTATCTAATTCCTTCTTTAATTTCCTCTGTGATCCATTGGTTGTTCAGAAGAGTGCTGTTTAATTTTCATGTGTTTATGAAGTTCTTGTGGTTTGTTTTGCCATTGATTTCCAATTTCATTGCACTATTGTCTGATAATATGCATGGGATAATTTCAATTCCTTTGCATTTACTTCAGCATGTTCGATGAGCTAGTATGTGGTTTATTTTGGAGAATTTTCTATGTGCAACTGAGAACAATGTGTATTCTGATGTTGTGGAGTGGAACACTCTAGATATCTGCTAAGTCCATTTGTTGAAAATTTTGTTCAGTTCTAGTATTTCATTGTTGATTTTTTTTGTCTGATTGATCTTTCTTTTTGTGACAGTGTGGTATTGAGATCCTCCGGTACAATTTGTATTAGTGCTTGTCTGATTTTTCATGCCTATTAGTATTTGTTTTATATAATTGGGTACACTGGTATTTGTTGCATATGTATTCATGATTGTTGTCAATTCTTGGATTTTTCCTTTTACAAGGATATAGTGACCTTCTTTTTCTCTCTTAATCAGTCTTGGCTTGAAATTTACTTTGTCTGCAAATAGTATAGCTACCCCTGCTTTTTTCTGAGTTTCTGTTGCATGGAGTACTTTTTTCCACCCTTTGATTTTATGAGTTTCTTTTTTAATTAAATGTGCTTCTTGTATGCAGCATATTGTTGGATCTTGTTTCTTGATCTATTCTGCCAGTCTGTGTCTTTCAGTTGGTGAACTGAGACCATTAACATTGATGATTATTACTGATACATATTAACCTAACTTATCCCTGTCTTGTTATTTTCCCATTGTTGACTCCCCACCCTTTTAGTCTCCTCAGTTTAATCGTTTGCTCTGCATGGTATTGGGGTTCCATCTGTTGGGGTTCGTGGAGCTGTATTCCTTGTTATCTCTTTCTAGAACTTCCTTCAAAACATTTTGGAGTGCTGGTTTGATGGTTATAAATTTTCTGAGTTCTTCTTTGTCATGGAAGTTTCTTATTTCTCCATCAGTTTTGAAATTTAGTTTTACAAGCTCATCAATTTGGGTTGAAAGTTCTTTTCCTTTAGAACTTGAAATACTTCACTGCAAACTCTCCTTGATTTGAAGGTTTGTACTCAGAAGTCAGCTGTGATTCTGATGGGGTTTCCTTTATAGGTGATTTGATTCTTTTCCCTAACAACTTTTAAGATTCTGTTCTTATGTTGAATTTCTGGAATCTTGACTATGATATGTCTAACTGTAGATATTTTTTTTATCATGGCTATTTGGAATGCTATATGCCTCACTTACTTGTATGTCGAATTTTTTTTTCACTACCAGGGAAGTTTTCTTCCATGATGTCCATGAGCAGTTTTTTTTTTTTATATCATTTGTGCTATCCCTTGCTTTTTCATTGACTCCCAGTTAATCTTAAGTTATTCTTCTTTGCCTCACCTAGCAGCTGCTGGATTGATTTCTCATGGTCCCTTGCAATTTTTGAGAAGTCTTTTTGTGATAGCTAACTACAAGCCTGTCTTCCATATCTGAGATTCTGTCCTCACATTGGCTTATTCTGCTGTGTATACTTTCAATGGAATTTTTATCCTCCTGGATATCTGCTTGAATCTGCCTTATGGATTCCATTTCTTTCCCATGCTGAACATTCATGGCTTCCATATTTTCTTAAGCTCCTCTGTTTTTTGTCTGTGTCTGCTCTAGCATCACTAAGCATGGTCTTTATTGTGAACACCATCTCTGCAGACATCTGAGAGATTATTTTTGTTTTGATTTTTTTCAGAGCCTTATTCAACTGTGTTGTTAGCACTTCAGAGAGGCCAGGTGGGAGGCTTTCGGATTGTCTCACCTCATTGCCCCCTGGGTTTGCCTTTGGTGATCTGGATGTCTGGGGTTGTATCTTGTTGAAGTGTCTTCTCATTTTCTTTTGTTTTTTTTTGGCTTAATTCCTGTGGCAGTGCTTGTAAGTTGTCTATGGTGAGTTGCTTTATTGCTAGTATTTAGGATCTTTACATAATGACTACTTCTCTGTCTTCCAGTTGTAGCTGGTTTTTGGGTTTTGAGTGTGTTGGCAAATCCTGCCTCTTCAATTTGTTTGAGATAAGAAGTTGGTTCTTGTTTGATCCAGTCCTTGGTTCTTTGGCACTGTGCCTCAGTATTTTCTGTGACCCTTAGTCAATCTCAGTCATGGAATACCAGGAAGAACAGCTGTTCAGAATAATTATGTCACTTTTGGCTACAGTGATACCAATAACATCAAACACGGTCTAGAAAATGACAAAGTGACCTAAGCATTAATTTGTTACTTTTAACTGTATGAACTAGATTTGTGGTTACATAACAAAATCTAAAACAAACCAGAAAATTATATGTAGTATGCAAGTCCTTAATATGTCAATTTTGCCCTTCGGAGGTTAAAATTTAAAACGGTTTAAGGAGAAAACAGACAAGTTTAAGAAGAGAAAGAGAGTACAAGTAAGGTTGGAGGACAAAGAGCAATTGCGCTAACTTTGGGAAACTGGTGAAGACTGAAGGAAAAGAGAGAAGAAGGAGATAAGAAAGAACAGAACAGAACCATAACCACAAAGAGGCTAGAAACCACATTTGCACTCACAGAAAAAGATCAAAGAATGAAGGAGAAAAAAACAAAAAACAAAACCACCACCACCACAACAAAAACCAAACTATAGAGCGAGAAAGAGAAAAAAGTCCACTTCTAGGTTTGTCTCTGTTGTCACTGGTGCTCAACCTGCAGAGACAGAGTCCCGATCTGTGTGGATCTATCCGAGAAAGCCAGCAGTAGCTTTTTGGTGGGGCAGTCGATAATTTCAGTGAGCCTGGACTTTCTGGCCGAGACCAGACTCACTTGGTCTTCACCTGTCAGTGCACCTTCTATGAGTCTGGGCCCAGCTGGGAGCTGCTAGAGGGAGTCGGCAGCAGCTCTGAGTTCTTAGCTCAGCCAGCCCCTCTCGAGCATGGCTTCTGGCCAGTTGCTCTCTTGTGTGGGAGAACCGAATCCTCAGCACTCATTGCCAGCTGGTGCAGTGCTTCACATCCACTCCTCTCCTCCACTGCTGTGGAGGCCTCTGGCGTTGCCAGCCATGACTGTGTGTCAGTAGGTTTGAACTGCTTCTCTTGTGCAGTGAGTTCCATCTCTGGGAGAAGGCATCCCTAGCTACCTCCTCCTTCTTGCCGAAGCTCGTTTTTTTACTGTCTTCATGGGCTTCAGTTTACACTTCAGATCCTTCCTGGGACCAGGGGACCCATTTTCCTCCTTCGTGTCTTCCTCACCATGTTATGTTCCAGTATCTGGATAGCAACTCTCAGAGAGGCTCTTTTTCTGCTGTTTCCTGCTCTGCCATCTTGGTGCTTCTCCATTCCCCTTGTACTTTTTACCTGCTCATATTACTATATATGAAGTAACTTTTTTTTTTAGTAGATAGTGTACAGTTTTTTGTTTGAATTTTTTTTTTTTTAGGCACAGGGGATTGAACTTACAACTTTGCGCCTGCCGGACAGGTGCTTAAGCCATTGAGCCAAACTCCCAGCCTTATTTGAACTTTTTTTTCTGGTGCCAGATATTGAACCCAGGGCTTCATACATACTAGACAGGCAGTCTACTACTGAGTCACATCCCCAACCCTGAAAATGTCTTTTAATTAGTGTTTTAGACCTTTTGTAACTCAAGTGTTGATACGTTTTAAGTGTGACTTTTTTGTGTGTTTTCTGAGTATTACCTGCCCTTCATTTTTCTTTTTCTTCCTCTCTGTTGTTTCAATGATTTGAACACATTTTAGTATTTTCAATTCATTTTCTTTTCCATTGTATATAATTTTTAGTGGTTGCTGTAAGAGTTATAGTATGCATAGCTTTTTATCCTCCTTAAAATCAATTTTATAACTTTAGGTGTAATGTGAATATCATACCACTATCTTGGTCCCTTTATATAGCCTGTAGTATCATGTTTTTATTGAAGTTGTGCTATTTATGTCATATATGGACATTAAAAATCAAATACATAATATTCTAGTATATACAGATATTTTGCATTTCTGCTGATTTGCTTTTATTTCTGACATTATAAATTTGTTTAGTTTTCTTTTCCTCAAAAATGACTTTTTTACCTTTATTTGTGAAACATAATTTTTTGGTAGTTTGCAGTTCTTTCCTTTTAGCAGGTTAAAAATATTTTATCTATTCTCTCTGGTCTTTTTGGTTTTTGAAACTTTGTTATTCAAGTTATTTTCATAGGTAAAATACTGGCTACTTTTTAAGAATTCATGTTTATTATTATATTCAGCTTGATTACATTGTGTATGACTATGGGTTTCTTTGAACTTATCTTGCTTAAGGTTCGCTGAACTCTTCGAATGTGTGATCTTTATAAAATTTGGGAAGAATTGAATCATTATTTCTTCATAAAAGTTTTGTACTGTTGTCTTCCTCCTCTCTTTGGCCCACAGGTTTCTGGGGTTCTGTTTTTTTTCATTTTGGTAATACATTTTTAAATTAAATTACAAGTCAGTATTCTAAAATGTGTAGTTTACATCAGGATTTATGTTTTTGTGTTGTATGGTTCAGTAGATTAAATGAGCACACATAATGTATCTACCATTATGTTAACATACTGGATAGTTTTATCTCCTAAAAGTCCTTTGTTCTTCCTATTCATTCTTTTCCCTTTCACCTCTTCCCCTGACTTCTGGAAATTACTGCTTTTTTCACTTTCTCTGTAGTGTTGGTTTTTCTAAATGTTACATAGTTAGGATCATACAGTATGTAAACTTTTTAGATTGGCTGTTTTCACTTGGCAATATGTTTGTAAAGTTCTATGTCTTTTCCTGACTTGATAACTCATTTTTCCACTGTATTAATGTGCTACCATTTTTTATCCATTCACCTATTAAAGGGTATCTCAATTGCTTTTAATTTCTGGATATTATTAATATAAAGCTTACATTGGTATTTGTGTGTAGATTTTTGCATGGACTTTTAGCTACTTTGCACAGGTATCTGGGAATGTTATTGTTGAGTTTTAAGACTATTTTTTTCTAAGAAACTGCCAAACTATCTTTGAAAGTTACTGTAGTATTTCGCATTCCTGCCTGCATTGCAGGAGAGCTCCTGTTGCTTCCCAGCATTTGATGTTACAGTGCTTTGGGCTTTAGACATTCCAGTGCATGTGTTGTGGGTCATATTGCCCTCTCAGTTTGCAGTTCCTAAGAGCAAGTGATGTTAAACATCTTTTCATATGCTTATTCGTCCAATGTAGGGTGTCTGCTCTGCTTTTTTCTTTTGATCATTTTTAAATTAGATTTTTTGAGTTTTTACTATTGAGTTTTAAGAATTGTTTTATTAGATATGCATTTTATAAATACTTTCTCCTGTCTGTGGTTGTCTTTATTCTTTTAATGTTTTTACTGTCTGCAATGTTGGCTGTTCAGCGTCTTTTACAGAGCAGGCCTTTTTAATTTTAATGAAGTCTAGCTGATTAATTTTTCTTTCACAGATACAACTCTTTTGGCATTGTGTCTAAGAAGTCATTGCCAAGCCCAAAAGCACTTACTGTTATCTTTCAGAAGCTACATTCCTAGACTATTTATTTATTTATTTGTACCAGGAATCGAACTCAGGACCTTGTTCTTGCTAGAGAGGTGCTTATGCCACTGAGCTATATTCCCAGACCTGCTGAACTTTTTTTTTTTTTTTTTTAAGACAATTAACAAGGCTAGGCTCAAACTGAAAATCCCTCTACATTAGCCTGCCAGAGTATTGTGTTTCTAGGCATGTGCCACCATGCCCAGCATCTTTCAGAAGTTTTACAGTTTTGTATTTTACATCTATTACTCAATTCAGTTAGTTTCTGTAAATGGTAAGAAATTGATTTTAAATTGATTATTTTTGCATATGGATATTTGTTTTACCACCATATGTTAAAGTAATGTACTTTCTTAGTAATTATCTTTGTTCGTCATGTATTAGTATATGGGCTGTTTATTCCACTGATTTATTTATTGTTCATTTGCGAATTCTACACTGTCTTGATTGCAGTAGCATTTTTTTTTTTTTTTTTGTATCCGGAATTAAACTCATGACTTTGTGCTTGCCAGTCAGGCACTTGTGCTGCTAAGCTATGTCCTTGGCCTGATTACAGTAGTTTTTCAATAATAAATTTTAACATTGGATAGTATTAGTTCTCTAACTTTGTTGATCAATATCACTTTGACTATTTTAGGTCTTTCACCTCTAAATAAGAGAATCAATTTGCTGATATTAAAAATAATGAGATGGGATTAGGGCAGATTGTATTAAATCAAATGGGAAGAATTGACATCTTAATAATATTGAGAGTTCATATACATTAACATGGTGCATCTACTTATTTAGATCTTCCAAATGCTAATCTTTCATCAGCATTTTGAATTTTTGTTCCTACAGATTTGCATATTTTTCAACTAAGCAGTATTTCACCTTTTTTTTGCTGCTAATATAAATGTTATTGTAGTCTGCAGATTTACTATATTTGCTTATTATACCATGGTTCTTTGGTTAAAATCTAGGTCCTTTTGTCAACTTTTGTTATATGCAGTGTAACTATGGAAAACCTCTTATTACATAAGCATGCCTTTCTATAAGTGGATAAGGAATGCAAACTTGTAACATTTAGATGAGAAAACTACACAATTACACTATACTCCAAAGTAAAACCTATTTATTTTAAATAAATATATCATACTGGTGATAAAATTATTTTAAGGAGAGTTGTTAGGAAAGAAATGAACTTATCTTCCATGTTATACAAAAATTAGTATTTCAGTAGTAGGCTAGTAATAGTAATTTAGAAAGTATAAAATAAACTATTCACTTTGACTCTGCAGTTTCTTAATTTGAGGATTAATTTATAAACAAATATCTTGGGTTTGGAGGAAAGAATGACTTTACAGCTATAGCTACTATTTTCATTTTATTTTCTTATTTCTGTTATGGCAGCTTAATAATACCTTACATTTGAGCCGGGCGTGGTGGTGCACGCCTTTAATCCCAGCACTCGGGAGGCTGAGGTAGGTGAAGCGTTGTGAGTTCGAGGCCGGCTTGGGCTACAACGCGAGCGCAAGGCCGACCTGAGCTACATAGTGCGACCCTGCCTCAAAAAACCAGGGCCGGGAGTTTGGCTCAGTGGCTTAAGCGCCTGCCCTGGCAGGCGCAAGGCTGTGAATTCAATTCCCGGTGCCGCAAAAAAAAAAAAAAAAAAAAAAAAAAAAAAAAAATACCTTACATTTATAAAGAGCTTACAGTTTTCAAAGTCCTGTTGCACAAATAATCTTGACTGTACTTAGATGCATATTATAATTACACATTTCTTCATAGTAAGAAACATAATATGATGTACACTTCATTCTTAGACTGAAGACTAAGAGCAAAACCTCACATAGTTCTTATTAGAGATGGGAAGTAGTGAAACTTACAGGAATTGGCAGGATGCACCTGCTGCCTCCATCCCCCCTCACGCTGGGGTAGGTGTGCCTGGGCCGAGGGTAGCTGCATGTGCAGTGGACAGTGCTGTAGGAGAGCGATGCACCCAGTCCTCAACTGCCTTACTAATACAAGAAAGACAAGGCTATTAAAAGGCTATCTAGAGGCTGATCACTAGTAGCCTGGAGTCATTTGGATACTGGCAACTGGGATTAGCTTGAGACTTGGCAGCCTCATTTGTTCAGTTAGCATACTGTTAGATTAACTAAGTGGTTACATTATAACTCACTTTTTGAGGAACAAAAGATTTTTGCTTGTGAAATCTTTCCATTATTCTGCTTTTAAACCATGTCTACTAAATCTAATGAAGTAATTTTATTCTTAATGAAAATAATAACTGTGGAAGTGATTTAACTCATGTATCTCAAAGTCCAGTATAATCATGCCTTGTTATCCATCAGAGATTAGTTCTGGTACCCCAAAACATAACACACCTATGCATGCTTAAGTTCTTTTGTACAAATGGCATAGTATTTGCATCTCACCTATGCATATCCACATCTTTCCTTATACTTTAAACCATATTTAGATTACTTACAATACCTTATAAAATGTAAATATGTACTTCATAAATAGTTGTTACACTTTGTTGTTTAGGAAAAAAATGACAAGAAAAAGCCTGTACATGTTTAGTACACATTTTTCTTTTCTTCTTGGAATTAGGAATATTTTTGATCCTCAGTTGTTTGAATCCGGGGATGAAGAACCCATGGATACAGAGGGCTAACAGTGCTCATTTTATCAGGCCTATAATGTGATAGTAAAGTGTACCTTACATAAACTATTTATATAGCCATGAAATAAGGAGACCAAGTAAGATCCAGAAACGCAGGAAATTATTTAGAATCAATAGATAACCCGACTATTACTGTATTTTTCTTTTGATTCTTTTCCTTCTAATAGTATATAATTTGCTTATATATCTTATGACTATGATACAAATGCAGTGTAAAGAGGCCTGTGATGAATTTCTGAATAGGCTACAGTTGTGTTAATGTAAAAACAACTACAACAAAATGTCTAGCAAAAATACATTGGCTTTTAAAATTTAATTTTTTTTTTTTTAAACGATGTTAGAAAAGTTGGTATTTTCCAAAGTGTTAAGTATAGAAAACTGGGTCTATTTTACTTTGTCGTTTTTTCTTTTCCTCAGGGGTATTGGAGAAGATACTTTGCTAGAAAAAGATTTCTGAAATTGAAATATTATTCAGTCATCTTGCAATCAAGAATAAGAATGATAATTGCTGTTACATCTTACAAAAGGTGTCTTTGGGCCACAGTTACAATTCAGAGGCATTGGCGAGCTTATTTAAGAAGAAAACAAGATCAAGAAAGATACAAAATGTTAAAATCAGCAGTGCTTAAAATCCAGTCTAGGTTCAGAAGATGGAAGCGACATAAAATGCAATTGCAAACAAAAGCTGTGGTCATATTGCAAAGAGCTTTTAGAGAATGGCGTTTCAGAAAACAAATGAAAGAAAAGGCTGCCACTGTCATACAATCATGGTATAGAATGCACAAGGAACAACAGAAATATATTTATATTAGATCGTGTGTTGTTATCATTCAGAGAAGGTTTCGGTGCTTTCAAGTTCAAAAATTATACAAAAGAAAAAGAGAGTCTGCCTTGACAATCCAGAAGTACTACAGAGCATATCTGAAAGGGAAGACTGAGCGGACCAGCTATTTGCAGAAACGAGCTGCTGCCATTCAACTACAGGCTGCTTTCAGGAGAATGAAAGCTCGTAATTTACAAAAACAGATTAGGGCTGCTTGTGTTTTGCAGTCATATTGGAGGATGAGACAGGACAAATTTCGATTTTTAAACCTTAAGAGCAGTGTTATCAAATTACAGGCACACATAAGAAAACATCAACAATTGCAGAAATATAAGAAAATGAAAAAAGCAGCCATTGTAATTCAGACTCGTTTCCAAGCTTATATTTCAGCCAGGAAAGTTCAAGTATCCTATCAGAAAACACGGTCTGCTGTCATTGTTCTCCAGTCTGCATATAGAGGAATGAGGGCCAGGAAAATGTTCCTTCATATCCTCACATCTGTTATAAAGATTCAGTCATATTACCGTGCTTATATTTCCAGGAAGAAATTTCTGAGCCTAAAAAGTTCTACAATAAAATTTCAGTCAATTGTCAAGATGAAACAAGCACGTAGACAATATTTACACTTAAGAGAAGCTGCACTCTTTATCCAGCAATGGTATCGTTCTCAAAAAATGACTGCACAGAAGAGAGAAGAATATATGCAGATGCGTGAATCTTGTATTACACTGCAGGCTTTTTGTAGAGGATACCTGGTCCGCAAGCAGATGAGGTTGCAAAGAAAAGCTGCTGTTTCACTGCAGTCTTATTTCAGAATGAGAAAGTTGCGGCAGCACTACCTGAAAACCTATAAAGCAATTGTTGTCATTCAGTGTTACTATCGTGCATACAAAGCACAAGTCAATCAAAGGAAGAGCTTCCTGCAAATTAAAAGAGCAGCTACCTGCTTGCAGGCAAGTTACAGAGGTTATAAAGTACGCCAAATAATCAAACAACAATCCATAGCTGCTCTTAAAATTCAAACTGCTTTCAGAGGCTACAGTAAAAGGATGAAATACCAATCCCTGCTTCAGTCTACTGTGAAGATTCAGAGGTGGTACAGGGCACACCTGATTGTTTATGATATGAAAAGAGATTTTCTAAGGACAAGGGCAGCTGTGATTTCCCTCCAGTCTGCCTATCGTGGCTGGAAAGTTCGGAAGCAGGTCCAAAAGGAACACCAAGCTGCAATCAAAATTCAGTCTGTTTTTAGAATGACCAAGGCCCAGAAACAATTTAGATTGTTAAAAGCAGCAGCAATAGTCATTCAGCAACACCTAAGAGCACTGACTGTAGGAAGGAAGCAACGTATGGAGTACATTAAACTCCGTCATGCAGTAGTGATGCTTCAGTCCACATGGAAAGGAAAAACCCTGAGGAGACAAATTCAAAAGCAGCATAACTGTGCTGTTATCATACAGTCATATTATAGAATGCATGTGCAACAAAAGAAATGGAGAATCATGAAAAACGCTGTATGTCTCATTCAAATGTATTACAGAGCTTACAGTGTTGGAAGAAAAGAACATCATTTATATTTGAAAAAGAAAGCTGCCATAATAACTTTACAGTCAGCCTACCGTGGTATGAAAGTAAGAAAAGGAATAAAGGATTGCAACAAAGCAGCAGTCACCATACAGTCTAAATATAGAGCTTATAAAGCCCAAAAGAAATATGCAACCTACAGAGCTTCAGCTATTGTAATTCAGAGGTGGTATCGAGGTATTAAAAATGCAAATCATCAACATAAGCAATATCTTAATTTAAAGAAGGCAGCAATTAAAATCCAAGCCATTTATAGAGGTATTAGAGTAAGAAGACATATTCAGCACTTACACATGGCAGCCACTCGTATTAAAACCATGTTTAAAATGCATAAGTCAAGAGTAAGATACCATGCAATGAGAAGAGCAGCTGTTGTAATTCAAAGAAGATACAGAGCATATTATCAAGGTAAAATTCAACGTGAAAAGTACCTGACAATTTTGAAGGCTATTAGTACACTTCAGGCAAGTTTTAGAGGAGCAAGAGTTAGACAGGCTGTAAGAAAGATGCAAATCTCAGCAATACTCATTCAGTCATACTATAGAAGATATAGGCAGCAAACATATTTTAATAAACTAAAGAAAGTGACAAAAACAATACAGCAAAGATACAGAGCAGTGAAGGAAAGAAACATACAGCTTCAAAGGTACAACAGGTTGAGGCATTCTGTGATCTGCATCCAGTCTGCTTTTAGGGGAATGAAAGCTAGGAGACATTTAAAAGCTAAGCATTTAGCTGCCATCCTTATTCAGAAACAATTTAGAACTCTAGTAGCGAGAAAAAAATTCCTGTCTCTTAAGAAAACAGTTATTTGGATTCAGAAAAAATATCGTGCAAAACGTCATTTGCAACAATTCCTTCAGTTACGAAAGGCAGTTATTAAAATCCAGTCATCATACAGAGGATGGATGGTGAGGAAAAAGATACAAGAAATGCACAGGGCTGCTATTCTGATCCAGGCTACTTTCAGAATGCGCAGGAACTATGTAACATTTTGGACTTGGAAACATGCCACAATTCTAATTCAGCGACATTATCGAAAATACAGAGCAGCAAAACTGCAAAGAGAAAATTTGATCAGACAATGGAATTCTGTTGTGGTCATTCAAGCTGCATATAAAGGAATGAAAGCAAGACAGGTTTTAAGGAAAAAACACAGAGCTGCTATCATAATACAAAGAACATTTAGAATGTATAGACAATATTGTTTCTACAAAAAGCTTCAGTGGGCTACAAAAATAATACAAGAAAAATACAGAGCAAATAAAAAAAACCAGAAAACTCTTCAACACAAAGCCTGTAAGAAAGAAGAAATTTGTATTCAGACAACTTTTCAGGACATAAACCAAAGGGAACAAATTCAAAAACAGAATGAGGCTGCCATTATTATTCAGAAGCATTTTAAAGGCTTTAAAACAAGGAGACATTACCTCCACCTTAGAGCAACTGTAATTTCTGTTCAAAGAAGATACAGAGCATTAACTAGTACCCAAGAAGTTATTTGTATGCGATCTCCCAGAGGCTTCCAGGTAAGAAGTAATATCTGGATGCATCTGGCTACCACACTAATTCAGTCATCCTGCCAAATGCGAAAGGTCAAATTGTTTATCAAGCAGAAAAAGCCGACTTATTTTACAGAATTATTATATGTCATATGTCAGAGTTTAAAAAATGTTTTCAGTTAGAAATGTATTTGAACTATTAAATTGTCTTTAGGCATGAAAGTGTCTAAACAAAATTCAAAAGACAGCTGAGATAAAATTGGCAACCATTGTTAATCTGGTATGGTTGTTACAGAACTAAAACTCAGTGTGAAGCTGTTCATTAACAGTGGTGTAACACGTCTCTGTTTGCTTGTTCACAGGAAGCAGAGTTTCGTTCTCAGAGTCAGGCTGCACTAACAGGTCAAAAAGCATTTCATAAAATAACCACAAGCAAACTGGAGACACAGAAATGCGCTGCCCTACGAATTCAGTCTTTCCTTCAGATGGCTGTGTGTCGAAGAAGATTTGTTCAGCAGAGAAGAGCTGCTATCACTTTACAGCATTGTTTCAGAACATGGCAAACCAGAAAACAGTTTTTACAGTACAGGAAAGCAGCAGTGGTTTTGCAAAATCACTACAGAGCTTTTCTGTCTACAAAACATGAAAGACAATTTTACTTACAAATCAAAAGTAGTGCTATTATCATTCAAGCTGTATTGAAAGGATTTATACAGAAACGGAAGTTTCAGAAAGTTAGAAGTAGCGCCATAAAAATTCAGGTATTTATATATTTAATTTAAATTTAAAAGTTTTAGCCTTTAACCTATATTTGTTTGTTTTATAAAGTGAGTGTAAGCAAGTCGTAAAGAGTTATACTTAAGTGATCGTTTTATTTTCTACAAAGTGAAACATTTTGGGGAGTAAAAAAAGGCACCAATAAAATTTAGCCAAGACAATACAGAGCTAGGATTGTTCTGGCCATGGTCACCTTGTGCTTAGTGTTTTTCAGTAGGTATTATAGCACTCCATAAAGAACTTTAAGACTCGGTATTTGACATTTATTATTTAAAATATATAAGCTGAGATTAAGTATTATTTAACATAATTTAGGTAAAAATTCATTTTTCTAATCTGCTGACCAAAACTACCTAAGGTAGACATATGTCATTGAATATGGAACAATTTTGGCTTCTAAAGCACTTTGTTATTTTGTTTAATCTGTTCTTTAATGCATGAGGAATGTAAAATATTATCTCTGTTTTGCAATATGAGACAACTGAGAAAAGTTAACTTTTTGCAAAAAAAAAAAAAAAAACAGGGATTGAGTCTCGGTACTTCGGGTATTCTAAATTCAGCTATTAAGTTCTACCTACAGTAATCTGCACTTTTGACTGTAGGTGTGACATGTTGGTATTTTGCTTGGTTTCCATTAAGCTTAGAAATAATGTTTTTATTCAACAAATGTCTGTTCATGATGTGCCAAATACTGTACTAGGTGTTAGGAATAGGCAATGAGTAAGATACTCAGTTACTGGCCTCAAAGTATTTACACTAAACAAGGAGAATTGTTACTGGAAACAGAAGAATCTAAATTAGTCACTATAGTTGGAGAAGTCTTTCTAGAATGACATAAATTACAATGTTAGTTTGAAGGGTGAATCGGACATAACCAAGTAAATTGCATGGAAGAAATTTTCCAGTTGTGGGTAATAACATGGAAAAATAAACTAGAGAACAGTAAAAAGTGATATAAGATTATTGGTCATTAGAAAGAGTAAGATTGTAGCTAATTTGTAAGATCTGAATGAAGTTTAATCTTTGTCTTCTAGACTAAGAGAAATTATAGAGAAGCTTAATCAGGAGACAGAATCACATTTGCATTCTGAATGAAATGTGAAAGACAGACTGGAAAGGGAGGGAGCGAGAGTAGAAGCAGGGAAACCTGTTAGGTGTTCGGCAGGAAGTCGGTTGAAAGTGGTCAGTGTAGGTTAGTAAAATGAAGTTAAAAATGAGGTCTCTAGTTACTAGTTTTTGTTTGTTTGTTTGTCTTTTTGGTACCGGGAATTGAACTTAAGACCTGTGCTTGCCAGGCAAGCGCTGTGCCACTGAGCTATAGCCTTAGCCCTAATTAGTAGTTTGGTTAGAATAGGATAGACATCATGTAGAGCATGAACAAGAAGCAAGCAGACATAGGGAGCAAAGGCATGACCAGGTTTTGAAATTCTTGGTGAGTTCAGTTTGGAGTACATGAAGTCTGCAGTACCTTGCAGATACCTAGTTGAGATGTCTAGTAAGGCAGTTGACTGTGTTTATCTGGAGTTCAGAAGAATAGTAGAGCTTGTAGAATTTGATTTGTACATTATTGGGATACACTGATCATTGACATTGTGGAGCTACAGTTATATTTTGGTTATCAACCTCAGTTTGTTCCAAATTCATGTTTGAACAGTGAAAAGTTTGAGAAATGGACATATTTTTCCCATAAGAAATAATGGAAAACCAAATAGTTGGTTTTGAGGTGAAAAATTACATATACAAATTCATTTTTTCCAGGACTTTAACAAATTTTGCAATGATTTCTTTATTTAAATCTATCATGCCTCCCAGTTTTCCTCTTAGTTTTCTTGCTGGTATCACTAATTTTCTTTGGAGCCTTCATTATGATATTTTACACTAATAAAGCACAAAAAAAGTACATGATGGCAACTGTTTTAACACTAACACAAGCACAGTATGCTGTTTGAGTGAGCAGTGTTTAGACTAAAGCCTCATCCATTTGTGACCAAGGAGAGATATGACATGACGCACTCTTGGCCTAGATAGGTTTTATTCAAGTCAGACTTTTGGTTTAATTGTCTCCCTGAGCAGATTTTCTCAAACTTTGCTGTTTTGAGTAGTGGAAAGTTTGAGCTTGGAGGCGTTCAACAACCTGGGTGTCACTGTAAAGGGATCATCTCAGAAGAATATATGGGATGAGTAAAGGAAGGGGACTGGGATTTGAGCTGGAGAATGTACATTCAGGGACATTGAAAGAAAGGAAAAGCTAACACATGGAATTAGCAGGGAAAGAAGAAAACTATGAGATTATGGTGTCAAGAAATCAAGGAATTGAGCAAGAAAGGAATGCTCAAGTTTCAAACGTTACCAGGAAAATTCAGAATTAAAAGGTGTTAATTGAATATATTAGTTAGGATTATATTCGACAGAAATGTCAGAAAAGCCAAAATAATGATCTTATGAAAAGTCTATGTTTTCTCTCTTTTGGAATTGAATTATTAACTTATATTTTATGCATGTAGCTTTTAGCCTATACTAATAATTTTAGTGCGCATTGTAATCACCTGGAATCTTTAAAATACTAATGATCAGCTCCTACTTGTAGACATTCTGATTTCACTGATATGGAGACAATTCAGGCAACAGAATTTTTAAACAGTTCCTAGGTGATTATAAGCAACACAGTTGGAGAAACTACCAAAATATACTGTACATAGCTGAATACATTTATGTATGCGTTGGTATTCAGGTTTATTTACATGAAAACAAATTTTCATCCCAATAGTAATTTGGACTAATAATAAAGATCTTAATAATCACAAGATATTTATAAATAGTAAATAAATTAGCTCTGCCAGTTACTTGTGTGATAACAAGTCACTTAATTTCTCTGGGGTTTACTTATGTTATTGTAAAGTTAGTAGTTTTCAGTGCTTAGTTTAATAATTTGTAACTGTCACCTAAACTTTTATTCAGTTATAAGGTTTCCAAAATCAGAAAATCCAACAGTCCTCAAATTTCTCCTCTACAATGGGCACAAAACCTAGAATGTACAAGGAGTAGGAACGGTCTGTTTTCTTCCTAGGAAACAGATGTATTCATTTCTTTGTGTTCTCCCAAATGAATTAAGGTGATAGCAGTAAACACAAATGTGGCTTTTCGCACATTATACATATCTTACAACATACAAATATTGGTTATGGTTGCAGTAGACTGGCATAGCAGCCAGCCACTGGGTGTATAAGTGATGAAGCACTTAGTAGGAGTTTATTGTACTAACACCACTGTTCTCAGAGGGCTATGTGCCTGAGTATGATACTCAGGGTAGGATTTTATTTCTGCGATTGATTTTTGTCTTCATTAACCTCATCTTAATTGTCTTTAATAGTAACTTCAAATTTGCAAAAAATAGGCAATCACATGTATATTGTTGTGTTTCATAGGGTGCATGGAGAAGATATAAAGCTAAGAAATATTTATGTGAAGTGAAAGCTGCCTGCAAGATTCAAGCCTGGTATAGATGTTGGAGAGCACGCAAACAATATCTAGCTGTATTAAAAGCTGTTGGAATTATTCAAGGTTGCTTCTATGCCAAACTGGAGAGAACACGGTAATGTGACTCTGTGGCAGAGTATGAGAATATGAGAGTTTATGTGTGTAGTAACTAGATCCTTCTATAAAATAACCCTGCTTGTTTTTCACTTAAATATTTGCTGTGCATGATTTATATGGTTTGTTGATGTTTTCTCAAATAATGAAACAAAATACATCTCTTGGACTGTCTTTTTTTGACACAGAGCAAAGCCTTGATAATATAATTTAATGAGAATATTTAATTCAGATTGATAAGGATGAGAATAAGGGCACATGGGTGGAGAGTGAATAAAATAATCTAGTTAAGTCTTGGTTTTCTTATTAGTACGTTGGTTCATTTTCTTTGTTCGCTTGCCTGCTAGCAGTTTTTTCCTTCTTTTATTTTTTATTTTTCTGAATATTCTTTATCTTTAATGATGAATACCTAAATTACTATCCTGTCTATTCAAGTTGTTTTTTCCTATTCCTAGTTGATCTCTTTTATATACATTTGTACAAGCAATTTCCACACTTTTAAAAAAAAATTTACAGTATAGGAATTTTTCGTTACAGACTACAGTTGATAAATTATTGCATCAGTGATTGCGTTACAGTCATTGTTGCGAAGCTTATCAGTTAAAGAGCTCCTCGATCAAGTCCCCAGAAAGAAGCAGCGTTTAACAGATGGACACGTTAGTGCTGAGAGCTAGTATCTTATTTTCTTGTTCACAATCATGAATTTTTCTCATTGATGCTCAGCCTTATTTTCAGAGAAATGTGCCAGTAAGACCAGCTAATATTTTTACTTTTTCTAGAATTTCAAGAACAGATCAAAGAGCTGTCTTTCTTTTAAAATAGCTAACCTTTTTTATTTAATGTTAGTTGTGATCTCCCAAGCCTTCTTGACCACTGCTGTTTGGAGATACACTGAGACTTTATTCTTTACTGTTGTTTCTGCCATCCCTTCATTTATTTAGGTTTTGGTCTAGTTCTGAATAATCATGCTTTTGATCTGGTTACCCTTCATCAAATCAGAATTTTAGAAGATCCAAGTTCTTAATGAAATATTGCCAGTTGCAAAATCTTTTTCCTTTGTGTCAATGTGTGTGTCTGTGTGCTAGAACTTAAATATGAGTTACATTTTTTCACTTTATTTTACTCCTGTCATTGCTTCCCTATGTTTACATTCATGTCAGTATTTAAGGGAGGGGGCCATAAGTATTTATTGAATATGTTAAAGTAATTTGAAGTTGCTTTCCAATACTATTTTTTAGGTTTTTGAAGATGAGAGCATCAACAGTTTTCCTTCAGAGAAAATGGAGAGCTATACGTTCGGCAAGAGTAGCTCATGAGCACTTCTTAATGATGAAAGTAGGTTTAAATAAAAACCAGTTCATTTATGTAGATTTACTTTTAGAAGTAGAACACAAAAAGAATGTTTTTAAACTGATAGTTACATTTATGTTACACATACCAATTCCAGTAAATTAAAACTGTATTTACCCATAAAAATACTATTTGGTAAGGTTTTTGTGTTATAACTGTATGTGTTTATAAAATTTTAAGTATTTATAAAATATTCAAACCCAAGTTCGAAGTGACATCAGTGAAAATAAACAATCTTTATGGAGAAAAGTATAATAAAGTGGCATGTTTTATCCACTGTAAGTCAAATACTAACATACTCTTTGAAGCCATAATCAATACCTATTTAAAATTTTAACACCCCAATTTTAGAATAACCATAGCACCTAATAATATTTTATTACATAAATCAAAATTAAAATATATACAATATTCTAATATTCATATAATATTCACTGTGGCTCTATTGGTGTATAGTCACAATTATTACTCTTGCTACTGACACAGTATGTTCCAGGGATCGGATAAGCTCTTGTATATATACTAATTTGATTCTCTTAATTTACTTAACGTCATGAAGTAGATACTATTATCAAACTCATTTTTAAAGTGAGAAAACTGTTTAAAGAAGTAAATGACTTGCCCTAGATCACTCTGCTAGTCAGTAGGGGTTTATAAATAAACGTAGCTTAAATAAATTATAACAATGTTAGTCTTTTTTATTCTCATAGTAAAAAGAATCAAGAAGTCAAGAGGAAAAAAACACCAGGCATCTACTGACCCTGGCTTGTGCTTCCTTTTTGGTCATAGACCTATATGGATTTATGCCTTTATTTTTCTTTTGTTGCAGTAGTGGGTATTAAACATATGACCTTCACACTGAACTGTAACTTCTGCCCTTTTTAAAAGTATTTGTTATTTATTTATTTATATTTTGAGACAGAATCCTGCTGAGTCACTAAATTTCCCAGACTAGGCTCAAACTTGTGATCCTCAGCGTCATTATTGCATTCTCAACCTGCACAGTGTAGTTATACCATTTCATTTTTACATTGAGAAATTCAAGAACCTCTAATGCAGTGACGGCTAACCATCTGGAGCTTTCAGGGATAACCCCTGGCTGCAGTACATATGCCATACGTTCTCTAACATTGCTCCAACAGGTTGAAAATAATATTTACATCTATTAATGTTTCTCGCAAAATTTTTCTTACAGAAACATAAGCTGTGTGTTTGATCTAGGAATGTTTTAGGGGTTTCAGGTGTTCCTTTGGCAGGGATACTTTTTTTAATCACACAAAGATATATAAGAGTCAGGGTGAGTAGGAAATGGACAAAATACTTTAAATTTTAAAAGTCTATAGTTACTCTACAATTACTGGTATTTAGCTGGCTAGTAAGAAAAAATAGTATATATTTTTAAGTAGAATATCTCAGTCCTGTGAAATGAAAGTATTTTGATATTAGGCGATGTTAAGAAATTTTGGGTTTTGGAGAATAATTTCAGAACAAAAACAATTACTAATTTGAATTCATTCAGCAGCAGAACTATGTAAGGAGACTACTGGTCAACACAGATTTTTGTTGTGTGACCCTACACTATTTTCTACAAATGGTCACTGCCAAGGATATAAAATAGAACTTCCCTTGTGTAATAACTCTTACCAAAAGAACGAAAGGAGTATGACACCAAGACTTCACTCAGGTAGCCTTTTGCTCCCTCAAGCAACATCTTGAGGTGTTATAACTGCTTTCTTGTGATATTTCCACATCTTTGACTTGTCAGAATTTGGTTTAGGAAACTCATCACATTTGGGGTTCCAATATACCAAATACTGGAACAGAGAAGTTAATATAAATTTGAAAGGAAAGAAGAGTAATGTTCTATATTCATTAGATATAAATTAGAAGGCAAAAGCCCAAAGGTCACTGTCTAGTGCGTATCTAGGACAGTCTTATAGTGGTCTTGTGCTTCACTATCAAATACTGAAGAAATTAATTCATATGATTTTGTCTCATGCAATGTTACCATCTCTAATAGTTCAACTCGGAAAACTAACTTTTTTGAGTTTAATGTTCATATTTTTCTCTCATAATAAGTGCATAACAAAGATTTAACTAGCAGGTACTGAGTAGTCTAGTTAAATTAAATGCTATATTTTAGTAATGTGCCTCAAATATAATTTTGCTTCTATATCCTAACCTTAACATACAGTTTGTGCTATTAGAAATATTGTGCAATAAAAAATTATGATCACATTGAATTAAAATAGGAATAATAGTTTATTTTGTTAGTTTGTAGAACCTGACATTGCAGTTATATAAAAATAAATATTGATTGTCTTAGGAATCAGATACTTGATGATTAATTTGGTACTGTTTTTTCTCCTTTAGATTTTAGAAAAGAGAGCCAAAATTCGAATTCTTCGCTTTACTGCAGCTGCGTATTATCACCTGTCTGCTCTTAGAATTCAAAGAGCATATAAACTTCACATGGCTATGAAGAATGCTAAGAAGGAGATTAATTCAGTCATCTGTATTCAGGTTAGCTTCTCTGCAGTAAAACATTATGACAAATTTTCTGTTCAAATTTTTTTTTGGTATATAATAAACACTTTCTGGATACTTTATGCTAAGGTGATATATTTAGACTTTCAGCGTATAACTGCTATGGTGATTTGAGGGTCAGAAATAGGTTGATATTTTATGTCACACAAGTAAATGTGTGATTATTCTTTGATGTAATTGTACTCATTTACATTCCTGTTAGTGAAGTCTGAGGGTACCTGTTTCTTAATGACCTTGCCACCATAAGACATCATATAGGATTCTGATTTTTGGCATTCTGAAAAATGGGAAATGAGATCCCATTTTTATTTTATTTATTTGATTACTGGCAATTCTAAATTTTTTTCATACTCTTCAGATTTTTATAAAGTGTTTTTAATATATTTTTCCCATTTTTTCTTCTGGACAAAGTATATGATGATTTATAGGAGTTTTATTCTAGAGAAGAATCTTATTTATGTGCATTAATATAAAATATTAAAAAATATCAAAACTGTTGAGGGAAAAAACAAACTCCACAATGATGCACAGTTTAACTGAATGTATATAAATTATAAAATAAAGACCATGTTGTATAGAGTTAAGTTGCACAGATGCAACACACATCCAATATGGACTGAAGGGTTTGGACCTTCCAGGAGCAGGAAATAAGTAAAGCAGGGAAAAGGTGCCACTGGGGAGGGTTAAAAGATATTTTGATATTTTGTTCTATTTGTTTCATTTTTATATGTAAATGTATTTTTTTTTTACAAAATCTGAAGTAAAAATGAAAACTAACTCCTATTTTAAACAGAGGTGGTTTCGAGCAAAATTACAACAGAAGAAGTTTATTGAGAAATGTCGTAACACTGTAAAAGCTAAGCGTGAAATGCAAGAATGTCTGAACCAGCAAAATAGGGCTGCTTCAGTAATACAGAAAGCAGTGCGCCGCTTTCTTCTTCACAAAAGACAAGAAAAATTTAATCGCAGAATAACTAAAATTCAGGTAAGTGAAAATTCTGTGGTTTTAGTTTTAAGGTTGGACCCTAAATTAAAACTTTACTTGAAACATCTGATCATATCATATGAATTTACTGAAAATATTTATATTGTAGAGATTCAAATGTAAGTTCAAAACATTAGTGGGTATAATCTTAAATTACTCTGTTTATTTATTAAGGCATTATGGAGAGGCTACTTATGGAGAAAGAAAAATGATTGTACAAAAATGAAAGCTATACGACTAAGTCTTCAACTCGTTAATAAGGAGATTCGAGAAGAAAACAAGCTGTACAAAAGAACTGCACTTGCTCTTCATGATCTTTTGACCTATAAGCACCTTTCTGCCATTCTGGAGGCTTTAAAGCATCTCGGTTAGTTTGTTGTAACAATATTTATTTAAGATGAGGAATGCATTTTTACCTTGAATATTTAAAGAATATTGTAATAATACAGTATGAGCTAAAGCTTCATTCTGTTGTGGTGAATTTAATTAGCTTTTTCTTTCCCTCTTTCAGAGGTAGTCACTCGATTGTCTCCACTTTGTTGTGAGAACATGGCTGAGAGTGGAGCAATTTCTAAAATATTTGTTTTGATCCGAAGTTGTAATCGTAGTGTTCCTTGTATGGAAGTCATCAGATATGCTGTACAAGTCTTGCTTAATGTAGCTAAGGTAATTTTTTATTTTAATAATAAAATATTCATTGGTCAAAGTATGTAACCCTGCAAATTAAATTTATGCTTGCTCATCACTATAATTTGGACTTGTTACTGAAAATTCATTTTTGTATAGGAGTCTTAGTGGGGGAAAGTATTTAATACATTAAAATGATCGCTAGCAATTCTACATTTTTTATATCAGTTATTCAGATTCTTATCTATGTATTTTATACTTTTAAAATGTTTTAATATTTCAGTGCTAATTTGTGTAAGGTTTTATTTCTTCTGTATTTATGTTATAGCAATGACTAACGTTTAATAAGTGCTTACTATATGCTAGTGCTTTTCATGCATTATTTAATACTAATAGTCATTGAAAGTAGTTTATATTACTCCTCTATTATTGAGGGATAATAATAATAATTATAGAAGTTGCATGCAATCAGAAGTATTAAGATGAAGGATTTACCTTCCTTACCCACCTTCTAAACCACAGCTTAGATATTTTGTCTAATATTTTTATGTGGAGAGGTAGTGGTTAAGAACAGAATCTGATTTGAATTCCAGCTCTGTAGGTTGTTATAGGTTACTTTCATAAGCTGGAAAATTAGTAAACTTACAGTCCCATCCCAAAATGTCTTTGTGAAAATAATTGACTTAATACGCGTATAATGCTTGATGCAGAGACATAACAATAAAAATGGTAGCTATTCTATTATTTTTAACTTAGTTTCAGTATTTGTTACTGTGTAATATGATTCAGTATAATCTAATGGTATAGTTAGATGAATGAGGCATTAAAAATATATCCTAGACTAATTAGTATCAAAATTGTTTTATTTCAAAGCAAGCTCATCTTAGAAGCGTATAATAGGATAACTATTTAGATCATTGTCTTACCCTATGATTATCTATTGTAGTTTATTTTTTTTTCTGGAAGATTTTTACTAAAATGATCTCTAAACATTTGCTTTTATTTACTTCAAGATTTTCTTTTGTAGAGATTTTAGATTTAATTTCTTTTATGTGGAACGTTAGAGGTAGGTAGGAATGTAAAACAGTATGATGCAAATATGCGTGCAAAATAGATTCAGAAATGACAGGAATTTCCTGAAGCCTTTGCACTTGTTTCAAATGCTCCAAACATTTGGCTATAAGCTTTACGCCCGGTTGGGTTGTTTCTAAAGGTATGTGTTTATTTTAGCTTAATTGTGTTCTGTTCTTTTCAAGTATGAGAAAACTACTTCTGCAATTTATGAGGTAGACAATTGTGTGGATGCACTGATGGAGCTGTTGCACACGTACAGAGAAAAGCCTGGGGACAAAGTGGTAGACAAGGGGGGAAGCATTTTCACAAAGACTTGCTGTTTGTTGGCTGTTTTGTTGAAGACAACAGATCGAGCATCTGTGAGTATTTATTGGTTTCCTGTGTTTGAGGTTTGGAGTTCTGTGACTTTTATATTTTGCCTTAAAGTAATTATCACACTAAAATAAGGTTTTGTTTGTATTCAAAGCTCCTTCTTGCATTGATAAAATCAAGTCAAGAGATATACATACATACATAAATATATTTGTTGTATAGTACAAAATGTGTGCATTTGTCTCTTTCTGATGCTAAAGAAACTGAATTCTGAAAACTGATTTTATTTATAGCCATTTATTTACAGTAACCATTTCCCATTTCTAGAGAGAATAGCAAATTATCCTAACAAGGTAAGAAGTCAGCTATATGTTTCTCTGTCATGTTGTTGTACCCATAAATATATTTCAAGCATTTCTGTGGCAAGACTACTCAGTTATTCTCTCTAGATATCACAGTCAACCATATTTGATAACAATGGGAAACCTGTAAAGAATTTTAAGGAAGAGAATGATATTTTCCAATTTAAGTTTTGCATCTTTCTGGCTGCTGATAGGAGAATGAATTTGGGAGAGCACGTATGGATATAGGGAGACTATTAAGAAGCAAGAAAGCAATATATGTAGTGGACTAGGCAAGAATTTCATTAAGGTTGTGTCAATGAGAGTTAAGTGGTAACTTTGGAGGTAAAATTCATAAGACTTAGACTGTGGATACTGGGTAGGTATATTTGAGTATATAATATTTCCTTTCTGTATTCAGTATGGAGTTAAGTGTGCAACTTGAATATTTGTCTTTGTAACTGTCTTGCAAATTAGTTCATAATTTAAATGAATCTTCCTACTAAATTTAAAGAGCTTTCCTTTGGATTGTTAAAAACTCAAAAACTTACCATGTAGTAAGTTTATAATGATTGATCTTTCTGTTCTAGGAAAGATGCAAATGTAATTCTTACTATTTTTTAATAAATATTTGTTTTCTTTTTAGGATGTACGAAGTAAGTCCAAAGTTGTTGACCGCATTTATAGTCTATATAAACTCACAGCACGTAAACATAAAGTCAATACTGAGAGAATATTTTATAAACAAATGAAGAACCCTTCGATAGGCATTCCCTGTGTTGCAGAAAAACCTGTAAGGACCAGAATAGTTTCAAGGTAAGTAGTTAAATGCACTCTGCAATTTTGTGTCACCATGGATTCATTTAATAAGTATGTATCAGTACTAACCATAAGATACTGTTTTTGACAATGGAGAAACGACATCTTAATAGACTCTTCAGTAAAATCTAAAGGAGGCAACCTCAGAAAATAGTAAGAGTACTATTATCACTTTGATTATTTTGTGTTAGTGTTTTGGGTATTTTAGTTATTCAGCAAACTTCTTGCATTAAACAGTTAAGAGCAAATGCTTATTATAATTTTGTTACAGCATTTTTATTTTCATAAGAACAAACTAGACCTTTAGCAGTTAAGAGTACCTCTTGCCCAAAATATCAACCTCTAGGCCTCCCATAATCATTCTAGTTTTTTATATTAGTTTTTGTCAGCCATTATGACATATTACCACAAACTTGGTAACTTTAAATAACAGAAACTTTCTTAGTTCTGGAGACCAGAAGTCCAAAATCAAAGTGTTAATTAAAAGGTCTATACTGCCTCTGGAGGTTCTCCACTACAATACTTCCTGACTTCTCCAGCTTTGTTGTCTCTTACGTGAATTGTAAGTTTTATTTTGAATAAGCCTGAGAAACCTGTCACATAAATTAGAGGAAAATACAAATAAGTTATAAACTCAGCAGAGATGCAGCTTAGAAGGTAGAGAGGGGGTGTCTCAAAAGGAAAGGATTAAAATAGTCATCTTGGCAAGGAATGGAGCACACTAGGTAGTTTCAAATGTCAATTTTAGGTCTGCAATTTCTTTAAAATTATTTATCTTTACAATAAAGAAGAAAGCAGCTATTTTTATTCATTTTGCAACCCAGTATAATTTTCCAGATGAGTTAAATAGGAGAGAGGAACAGTTAATGGCATTTGCAAATGAAATATACTGACTGACCTAAGCCATTTGGGGGGAGAAGTGAGAACAGCACTGTGATAGATGATGGATATGTGTTGAAGTCAAATAAATTAGGGATCTCAGTGGGCTGGAGGAGTTTGGTTAGTGACTATATTAAATCAGATGGCATGCATGAATTAGAATTGGTGGTTGGAAAAATAGAATTCTCAAATTGAGAATTCAGTGGTGATACACTTTCTGAAGAGGACAAAGTCTATGTATATGACCATGTGAAAAGGATAGGTTGTGGAAGAACATACGAAAATGGCAAAAAATGACCAGGCTTTTGGCTTTTTGATGTTAGTGAGAATGGTGACAGGAGTTGAGAGAAGATCAAGAGCCAATTTCACAGAGTAAGACTTTCGGAGTTTCATTAATGACCAAAAGGTAGTGCTAGAACTAGGTAATAAGCTTTAAACAAGCCATAGTATGGAACTTCAAGTAGGTAGTAATATGAAGTTTTCCCACCGCTTTGACAAGGGTTGTAAGGGAAATGTTGTGTTCAAGAGTAGCCACATTGTATTCAGAACACTGAGTTCCCTTCTGAGGAAAGAACTTTCTTCATGCCATTTATTTTGTTTGTTTTTTAACAGACTTAAACCAAACTGGGTTTTGAGAAGAGATACTATAGAAGAAGTCACCAATCCCCTGCAAGCTATTCAAATGGTGATGGATACAGTTGGCATTCCTTATTAGTAAATGTAAACACCTTCAGTGTGTTAGTATGAAGAAATCCTAAAGCTAATCATGAATATGTTGCTTTCTGTGTATAGCTTTTGAAGTTTGGCTTTGTATTAAAAATAGAAATATATATACTCTAACTAAACTGTTTATTAAATTCTTCATTGTTTAATGTTAAAGAGTGTATAGAAAACATGTGGATTTTTTTTTTTTTTGCCAATAAAATATATTAAGAGTTCTTAGTACTGCTGTTTTCCAAACACTAGTTTTTTTTGTTGACTCTCATTGCTTTTTACTCTTTCTTCAATGGGATTTTAATATAAATAAGTAATCTACTTACTTTGATGAATTATACTGCTAGGATTTAGCTGAGCACTAGAAAAGTGTTACTGGCACTATTTTCCTCTATAAATATATAAATATAACCTACTAGTTGCACAACAGATATTTAGTTGAGAACTAAAGGCCATAAAGATTTTCTGTTTCTCTTCTAGAAGTTGTGCCATTTTAGTTTGCTTTACAATTTGTTGATCCATATAAATTAATTTTTGTATATGGAATAAAATATGGATCAAAGTACTGTTTTTCTATTCTTTGTTTTTGTTTTGCATACAGATTGTCTGGATTCCAGAATCATTTATTTAAAAAGACTCTTCTTTCTCCACTGAATTTCATGTGTACATTTCTCAGAATATTCATTGACCATGTATGTATTCATCTATTTTTGGACTCTCTTTTTCCCAATTCAGTCTCTTCGATCACATTACCTCCTTCTTGTCTCTTTAATTTTCTGGCTCACTCTTAGAACACTTTTCTTTGAATTAAGGTGAATGTTCTGGTAATCCAGCATGATCTCATCTCAAGATCTAGAATTACATCTGCAAAAACTCATTTTTCAAATAAGGTAACTTTCAAAGGTTCTGGAGATTAAAATATGGACGTTTCCTTTGTAGTTCTGTAGATCTGCAAGGTCATTGTGTTGTCATGATATATTTACCACTCTATAATTATCAGATGACCTTTGTTATTTGTACTGAAATGCTCCAAGATGCTAACATAGCATCTCTCTCTCTCTGATATTTTAATTGTGATAAAATATACCTAACATTTTAACCATTTTCAAGTGTGTAGATTATTGGCATTAAGTGCATTCGCATTTTTGTGTATTCCATTTTTCTGATTAGGACTAACATGTGTATTAATGTTTTGGAACTTTTGTAACAAATTTTCACAACTTACTGGCTTACAATAACAGAAATTTATTCTTTAACAGTTTGCAGCTCACTGGTCTAAAATGAAGATGTTGGCTGTGGTACACTCCCTAAGGCCTTAGGGGAGAGTCTGTTCCTTACCTCTTCAAGTTGCTAGTGATCTGGGTATTCCTTAGCTTCTGGCCATATCAGTCCAGTCTTTGATCACATTACCTTCTTCATTTGTCTTTATTGAATCTTCTGGTGCACACTTAGAATATTTTTCTTTGAATTAGGGGAAACATCCTGGTAATCCAGCATGATTCATCTCAAGATCCTTGATTTAATTACATCTTCAAAACCTCATTTTCCAAATAAGGTAAACAGTTAAGATTCTGAAGGTTAGAATATGCATATATCTTTGGGAAGCCATTATCTGACCCACTCTAATATGGTATTTCACTTTTATCCTATGTGTGTTTTGGTATGTGTCTTAGTTACTTTTCTCTCACTGCTGAAACAAAACACCCAACACTCAAAGGAGGAAAGATTTATTAGCTCACAATATGTAGAGGCTTCAGTCAATAATCAGCTAGCTCTAAGTCAGGGTGGCATGTGCAGAGGTGCAACCATTCATGGTGACAGAAGACAGCAAAGGCAACAAGAGAGAGTGAGAGAAACCTCCTCCTGTCCTTTATATTGTGTCCAGTCTACCAGGTTTAGGGCTGTACCAATCCAATCAGTGAACTGATCCAGCAATCAACCGCCCTTAATCCCAGAACCCTCAATCCTAGCATTGCACTATGAATCAGTCACACACACTAGATTCAGCCATCTTTAAAAAAACCCTGTGAGCTGCATGAGGCTTTTGGGGGGACATCTAGACACAAACCATAAGAGTATGATATGTGTTTCTCTAAGAAAGTATATTATTGGGCCTTTATTTTTTAATCTAGTCCCCTTTTAATGGAGGTGTTTAAACTTTTTGTAGGTGTTGTGATTACTAATGTGACTGAGTTTAAATCTGGTCTTGTTTTTATTTTCTGTTCATCTGTTTTCTTCTTTCCTCACCTTTTTTGGATTGATTGAATAGATTTTATTTTTGTCACACTTTATCACAATTTTTTTATCTAACATACTTATTGTTGCTTGATATACAACTTTGTAGAACTTAACGTATAAGAATCTTTCAGTTTAAATTCTGCCTTTGTGCTATTGTCAACAGTTTATGTCTAGTAAATCCTATAATAAATTACCATTTTCATTATTTTTGCTTTAAACAATTTTAGAATGATTTTTGTATTTTTAAGCTTTGAATTTATTTATATAGGTGCTATTTTTGGACTCTTTAGTCCCTATTTAGATGCAAATTTTTATCTAGTATCATTTTCCTTCTGCCTGAAGGGCTTCCGTTAATGTGATACATAATGCAGGCTGACTGTTGTCTTAGTTACTTTTTTCTCATTAGTGGGACAAAATACCCAGCACCCAAAGTTAAAAGGAGGAAAAGTTTATTTAGCTCACAGTTTGAGGAGGTTTTAATCCATAATCAACTGGTTCCAAGGCAGAGTGGCACATGGCTGTGGAAGACAGCAAAAGCAACAAGAGAGTGGAGAAACAAACCTCTTTCTGTCCCTTATATCCAGTCTACCTGCTCTAGGGTGGGTGTAGCAGTCACACTCTAAATCCCAGCATTGGACCATGAATCAATCCCAATCTCTACATTCAGCCACCTCTGAAAAACCCACCCCACATGACTGCATGAGGTTGTGGGGGTGGGGTGGGGGAGCATCAAGACACAAAGTGTAATGGCTAGTGAATTTTTTCAGCTATGTGTCTATCAGGTTGGTTTTTTTTTTGTTGTTGTTGTTTTTGTTTTTGTTTTTTTTTTAACTGTTTTGCTTTCTTTTGGTACTGGGGTACGAATTCACAACCTTGTGCTTGCCAGGCAGGCGCTGTGCTGCTGAGCTATATCCTTGTCCTTGCTTCATTTTTTTAAACATTTTTACTGGGAATAGAGTTGTACATTGGTAGTTTTGGGGAGTTTTGTTCTTATGAAGCATTAGGATTTTGTTTTTAAAGATATTTTTAATGTATATTTATATATTTAAAAAATCAGCAGACTTCTAAAGCAGTATTCTCAGTAGTATTCTAAAGCATTTTAAGTAGCTACTGTGTTAGATGTGTTTTATTTTAGAAATAAATTTACTTCTATTTAGAGATTTAAATACAAAAAAATATTTTTCTAAAGTCACACAATCTAGATATTAGAATTATAAATTATCCAGGTGACTCCAAACCTCTACTACCTTAACAAACAAAGCTGAAAAGAAAATTTCTGAAAAGGACAATTTAAAGTGTGAAATCTAGACTTATTAGATGCCTTATATCCTACAATGAACACAGTTGAACTCTGGTACTAAAAGAAACTGATAAAAAAACATCTTAAAATACACCTAAAATGTTCATAGGAATTTAATATAAGACTGATAGAAATTCAAGTTAATTGCAAAAAGGTGAATTATCTGATAAATAAGTAAAACAGGTAGGCAAACTTCTCAGATACTATCTAAAAGTTTATATGCATCAATTGTAAAAGTGAAATCAAAGAAATACTATAAGAAACTGAATATTTTAAAGAATAATATTGTAGTGATTCCATGTACAGTACACATCCCAAAAATTTTTAAGGAAAACATTAACTTGCAAAATCCACCATCATAAATTCAAAAGATAAACATACCAGGAAAGGTTACATATAACTCAAAGTTACACAGCAGTTCCATTGACCTGGTTAGGTAAAGGGTTGTTAAAGTATGTAAGAAAAAGACAATTCAATAGAAAAATATTCAAAGAATATGAATAAGCAATTCACAGAAAGTGAAATGGAAAATATCAGTGTGATTTTTTACTAGATGCAGCAATATTTGTATTTAGTGGCTCATTTCACATCTGCAGTTTATTCTACTTTGATATACATCTGCAAAGTGACATATGCATTGCAATAGTTTTAGCAATAATAAAATATTGGAAAGTATTACCCAACACAAATGAACAGGGCATTAAATGTAATTTTGGTGAGGCACATTAGAGGAGTTTTGGAGAGAAAGCTTCAGTTTTCCTAAGATCAATTACACTGTGTGGTTGTGATCAGAATGTTAGTAGAAATACGAACATTAAGAAACCATGTGATACTTAAGTTTGTATGTCTCATTTATTTAACATATTCTCAAGTTGCTTCCATTTGCCTATGAATACCTTTTTTTTGTGGCAGAATAGAGCTCTATTATGTATAAATATTGCATTTTCTTTATGCATCATCTGTCAATGGACATAGACACCAATTCCAAGATGTTTCATTTATGCTACTAGTCTCTTGTTCATTGAAAAGGGAGTTTTATCTTTTTATTTGTTTCATCTTTGTAAGAGAGATTTTTTTTTGTTTATGACTTAGAATAACATTTTGGTCATTATTTTTAGATCATGATACATAGTATCTTGACTGTTGTCAGTCTAGTTATTTTGTTATGACATTTTGTTTTTTCATAGAAGTAAGGGTTTTTAATATTTCATTATTAATATATACTTGTATTACATTAAAATGAACACACTGATGAAGTTCAAATGTGAATGAGGAAAATGTTACTGGAAACTAGAGGAAAGGAAACAAAAGGAAAAATACAGAGAATGGAAATACATCAAACTTAGAAGCTCTGCACAGCAAAGGAATCAACCAAACCGTGAGATAAACTATGAAGTTGGAGATAAATATTTGCAGACTATATTTGACAATGTGTTGATAGCCGAAGTATATGAAGAACTCCCACAACTCAATAGCAAAAGAAAAGGGGAAAATCCACTTAACATCACGAATTATCAGGGAAAGGAAAGTGAAAATCAAGCTGATAGTATCTCATACCTGTTAGAATGGCTAATATAAGTAAAAAACTAGAAAACAACTGCTGCTGAGAAAGTAGAGAAATAGGGACCCTTGTTCAATATCAGTGGGATAGTAAATTGGTACAGTCCTTGAAAAATAATGTGGACATTTGTAACAACATCAAAAAGACAGTTATCTGATTCAGCAGTCTTACTCCTGAATATCTGTTCAAGGAAACTGAAATAGAAATCTCAAACAAGATATTTGCCCCAGTGTGTTCATTGCAACATTATTCACAATAGTCAAGATACAAAAACACACTAAATGTCCATTGTTGGATGAACAGATAAAAATAGTATACACATGCAATGGCCATGTTACACAGACTTGAATAAAACATCTTGCCATTTGTGACAACATGGATGCTTAGATGGTATTGTGCTGAATGGTAGAACCTTGAAAAACAAATGCTTCACATTCCCACCTCAATATAAAAAATAGTCAAATATATAGAAGCAACATGTTGAATGATAGTTAACAGGCTAGGAAGAAAGAAAAATGACGTGTTGATCAAAGTCTAAAAGGTTTCAGTTATGTGAAATAAATACACTCTGACTATGTACTATTAAAAGTAAAATTAATAGAAGTTTTTAAGAATTAAAAAGAAAAGATTAATGGTAGAACTCAGAGATTCTGTTTAAAAATCTTGTGTCTTTGAAAATGATCAGATAACATATCCTGAAACTGTCAAAACATTCAAATTTCTGTGAATAGTAGGGTGGATAATCTGTGGCATAATCACAATATGGGATACTATGCAGAAAACCAACTACCTGCTAGATCTGAAAAAATATGATTGTCTCTCAGAATGTTAAAAAAGGAATTAGGCAGCAAATATATACTAATTGATCCCATGTATGTAAATGCAGGCAAAAGCAGGCAAAACTAAAATGGTTAGAAGGAAAGATACTGTTTAACATTGGTGTGGTTGTATGTAGTGACTTGTAAGGGAGTCTAGGAGGCTTGTATGGTGTTTGTTGTTCTGGGTTCTGTATTCACAGATGTGTTCAGTTTGCAAGAATTCATTAACATGTATGTAAACATATATTTTCACTTATATGTACACTTATGGTATGTACACATATATTTTCATAAAATATTACAAAATTGAAATACTTGCTCTCATACTATCATATTAGTTTATTTTTAAAGTTAAAACTCATTAGAATATGAACCCCATTAGAATAAAAAAATTAATCTTTTGTTTTCATTACTGTTTCCAAAAACTACAGTAAGCCCTAGCATATAATGGACATTCAAAACATTTTTTATGAAGAATGATGAAATAGTACAGTGCTTATTTCACCACTTGTCACAGAATTCAAACTTTGTAAATGTTAGACATTACTATTTTTAACAACACCTTTCTACCATCGATTGAGATAAAATCATTTATGCCTTTAAAGAGTGCAATCTAGTAAGCAATGCATGCAGTGTGATTAAAAAATACAATGAATGTTTAATTTTAAAAAGTTATAGTAAATGTCGTACTGCCATTAATCTTCCTCAAAATACTCTCTGTGAACAGACTTACTTTTCTCTCATTGTTCTCATGAATATCCCTTTATGCAAAAGGCATTTAAACCATCTCCAAGACTTGCCAAAATCTGAACTTTTTCAGTATTGCTGAAAAGTCCAAATCCCAAGTCTTCTCTGAGATTTAAGGCAAACTTAGCTGTGAGCCCTTGTACAAATGAAAAGAAAGTTAAACACTTCCAGCATTCAGTGGCACAAAACAGACATTTCCATTCTAAAAGTTAAAACAGGAATGCAAAGGACTAGGAACAAAGCAAGTGCAAAATCCAGCAGGGCAAATATTAAGTCCTGTAGTTGTATGCAGCACCGAGGCAATCTGTGGCAAGATGTGAACTTCAAAGGGCTTTGGTGGTTCTGCCCCTATAGCACTTCTGGTAGTTGTAGCTCCCATGGCTTCTCTTTTGGGCCTGCTCTGCTTTGTCCTTGCAGTTTTTCTCAGATGATTCAGGTTCCTGGCTTCTCCAAACTTCTGGGGTCTCCACTGCACCTTTGGCTTCATTCTTACAGCTTTACACACTGCCATATCAGAAGCACTGCTTGGCCTCTCAGACCTTTTGAAATCTGGTTGAAAGCCTTCTTGACCCCACAACTCTTCCATTCTTCATGCACCTAAAACCAGCATCACATGGATGATGCCAAGGTTTGCAGCCAGTAGGAGCAGTAGCCAGGCTTCCATCTCTCTTGACTGTAGGAGTCAAGTGTCTGGACTGAGCACTCTGAATCCTATTCCAAGGAAAAAATTCTCTAGACTGTTGCCATTCTGAAACATGGTGCTCTGGAGCTTTCTTCTCAAAACAAAGTCTTTCACTTTTGCAATTTTTTGGCTGCAAAGGGTGAAGTACTGCTGCTTCTTGTGATGCACTTAAACTTTTCTCCTGTTCCTTCTTGGCAATCCATATCTCCTCCACTCTGTCTTTACAGTCCATGGCTTTATGGAGCTTCCTTTCTGGACAAACACAACATTTTAAATCATTCTACTTGGTTCTTTGCTCTTAATTCTCAACATAAATTAACTAAAATCCCCAAACAACAGCCATGCCACCACCTCTATATTAGACTGCTTTGAAATTATTTCTGCAAGATTAATTAGTTGGTCACTCTTAATCTCAGTCTCAGGCAGTTTCTACATACAAACAAAATGCAGACTAATTTTCTTCCAAGTCATGACACACAATGTCTGGAGTCCAACAACCAATGGCTTCCTTCTTCACAGCAGAAACATTTCAAGCATGATCTTTACCCTCAGGATTTCTTTCAGCCTTCTGGTCTTCTGAGCTCTGCCCAGAATCTCCCATACAGTACAGCCTGCAGTGTTCCATCTCTACTTTTTCAGCTTTCATCTCTGAACCTTTCAAAACTCTTCCCAAAAGCCATTCCCAAAATCTCTTAAACCACATGGTCAGGTATAGTAACAGCAAGGATCCCACTCCTGGTACCAAATTCTGTCTTACTTTTCTCTCATTGCTGAGACAAAATTCCCAACACTCAAAGTGAACTTTCCTGCCCCTTTCTACTCTATTTAGGCTGCTTGGTTTAGAGTGGTGCCAAACAAATCAGTGTACTGATCACACACAATTAATCCCTGTATCACACAGTCTAGATTCAGCCACCTCTTAAAAACCTGCCCTCCATGACTGCATGAGGCTTTGGGAGAACATCTGGACACAAAGCATACCACACACTTAACCCAGTAATCTTGCCATTTTCTGAAGTCGTTCTGGCAGTTCTTTATTGTGATTGTTTTTAGCTGCCTCCATGCCCTTAATGAATCAAAATATTTTCTCTTAATGGTAATTTTGACTTTGGGGAAGATTTAGAAGTGGCACGGTGCCAGATAGAGTGAGTAAGATGGTTGAGGACACACTGTAACATTTTTATGAGCCTGCCTGTCCATTGGATGGCACTTGGTAGCAGCATCCACTTTATTTTTTTTAAATCACATATCATAAAGACATTCATGAAAGAGGATTTCCAGAATCACCAGAAGGTGGCAAGAAAAATGGGATAATTGGGTTTGAAATAAGCAAGAGTATTGTGAGGGGAGTTAATGGCAATGGGTTTATTTATTCTAACAAAGTTTTAAACATTTAAGCATACCATATGTTTTCATCATTCCTTTTAACACCATGTCTCTGTTATCTGTTGTTCCTAAGTTCATTTCTTCACTTGGTCAATATCAGTAAACATAGTGGCCAGGCGAACTTTAATCTATGAACTTAAAGTTGGTAATCAAAGTTGAAAAATTACCCAGTTTATAACGCCTGTGTTAATTATGCTGTGGCTGTTGTCCTTATTTGTTATGTTCTTATTGGCCTCTAGTAGGAAAAGTAATGTCAATTTATATAGTTGTTGATTTTAACATTATTTGAAAACATTTTAATTGAAATACAGATTTTTTTCTCAAAGAGACTAGATGGATGTTGTAAATTATTAACTTTTGCTTCAAGAAAGTGTCGTGTACCTAATGACAAATCTCCAGCATTTTAGAATTGTTAAAATCTTTATGAAGCACACCACTGAAGATGAGGTTGAAAGAATTGGCTTTTATTATCATAGTAATGATCTCAGGAGAACTCTGTGCAGAAGGTAAAGTTCTCAGTATTCTTTATTCTATTAAAATATAAGTTGATATGCCAGTATTCATGTGAGTTTTAATATAAGTTGTTTTGGTATATCAATTTAGTAATATGATTTTTATAATATAACAACATTAACCTCTGGGAAAATTTTTATGTTATTATTCTAGTAGAGTGACTTAGAAAAGCAAAACAAAATCCTCTATTTCTCTAGTTTTATGACATAGAAGACTGGGATCGAAGTATTTAGTTTAAAGGTTTTTCAGGCTAACAATATGGTAACTTAAACATCACATAAAATATTTAACCCTAATTTTTTCATATCACTTGTGCAATTTTAATTCTGTGTTTATATGGTAAAATCTTAATGTAGGAAATTTGAAAATGAAATAATCATAAAGCAACAGCCTTTTCTGCTATTTTGCTTTGATTTTTGTTCCAGTGATTTGCTCATTGGAACTCATGGGTTGGAACTCACAGTCATTAGTATGGGGAACATATGATTGATTATATAAAAAAAGACAGTTTTCAAAGAATCATTATTAATAATTATGTCTAGACAACAAACATAACCTGATCCCTCCAAATTATTATCTGTTGATTTCCTTTTAGAAATGCTTTTACCCATAGTGTGTAAAATGAGTGTGAAAATAAAAGGCACAATTATGATTTGTCATATTTAAGAATAGTTCTCAGTGTAATTAGATTGTAGGGTTAAGGCTTATGTAGGTTAGTTAGCTATCAGCTACAGTGAACATTAAAAGTGGGAAACCTCTGCAACAAATATTTCCTAAAATGAACACTGCAAAATTTGCTGAAATACAATACCCTATCGGTTATAGTTGCCTTTTAGTTGAATAGTTTGCTACAAATTTTCTAACAAAAATAATTCAATTAAAATAATGAAAATGAAATAAATGTAATTTATCTTACTTGATACATTTAATTTTGCAGTAGAATAATTTTCATGAACAGTTTCCCTTGATCTTCTCTGCCTAAATAAATATGCCAGTTAACATATATTTCTCTTATCTACACATTGATTACTTTTCTATTATGTGGTTATAATCTTGTTTTATACAAATGAAAAATGTAAGCTCCATAAATAAAAGGGCCAGGATCCCATAGTCCATGTTTTTCCTGACCTCTGTTGTGAACCTCAGGGTGAGAAATCAAGTTACTTGTTCTTTTCATTTCATGGTATGCAATCATTATTGTGCTTTGAAAGATCTAACTTTCGTTTTATTTTTATATTTTCTCTTTTTATCCCTGGTCTTGAATTGCATTTTCTCTGTGACCCACTATAATGTTGAATATATTCTTAAATAATCAAATACCTTTGTAACATATTTTATGTGTGTTTTACAGTCACATTAATAGGAACTTGCACTAGATTATGTCTTTCTATTGCTTTATTTTACTTGATACTTTTCAAGTATATTTCTACTTTTGGATTTGTTTTGTTTTTAACCACTGTATAATATTTCACTCACTTATCTGTTCTAATTTCAGTCATTTATCTATTGTTCTAATAACGTACACTGTAATTCCCTCTGTCTCTTGTCTCTGAAATTAATGCAGTCGTATCACCTTATTTCTCTGCGAGAATTTCTTTGTGAGGAATTTTGGGACAAAATTTTGTATGTATGTCTCTGAATACATAATGACAGATTACTTTGCAGAATGATTATTTAAAGTATATAATCTAGCTGGGCATGGTGGTGCATGCCTGTAATCCCAGCACTTGGAAAGCTGAGGCAGGAGGATTGTTGAAAGTTTGAGACTAGCCTGAGCTACAAAGTGAGCTCAGGTTCAGCCTGAACCCCATAGTGAGACCCTGTCTCAAAAAGACAAAAAAAAAAAAAAAAAAAAAAAAAAAAAAAAAAAAAAAAAAAAAAAAAAAAAAAAAAAAAAAAAAAAAAAAAAAAAAAAAAAAAAAAAAAAAAAAAAAAAAAAAAAAAAAAAAAAAAAAAAAAAAAAAAGAAAGAAAGAAAGAAAGAAAAGGTACATAATCTCTAAAACAGGATGTAAGTTGCTGCTTCCTATTGTCCTTGTCAGTACTAGTCACCATTTTACTATTCCTGAAGTGGTACCTTATTTTTATTTATTTTTAATTCTCTGATTCTTAGTAAGTTTATACATCTCTTCATATACATTTTTAGATGCTCAGACATCTGCGATTTCTTGTTTTATAGTTGATTTGCATTTTCCTTTTCTTCATGTCTTTTTATAGTTGATTTATGGGAATTCTTTGTAAACTCTTAAGTTTTAACTTCTTGTCAATATTCGATATCACAGATTTTTAAATGTAAAAGTGCTATTATGTTTTGTACACTGAGACTTTCATTGAAAGAAATTATTAATTTAGATAAAATCAAATTCACAAAATTTTAACATATAGTTTTGGTTTTTCTTGTGCACCTCTAAATCACACAGTGTGATTCTTACATCTTGAATTATGTGTTTTGGGAGCCTTAATGTCATAAAGCAAAAATTAAGTTTTTGGTTTTTTTCTAATTAGATCTTTGGCTAAAATCATTCTGTTATTTTCCATATGTTTGGATGTTATGTTTTTAAACTCAGAATATTTACTTGTTGTTTTACTCCTTTATTTTGGATTTGTATTACCAGGCTCTCCCATTATCTGTTCAAAGATATTCATTTTGTAAAGTTGAAATACTCCACCTATTTATTAAATTTGCTATAAATCTGATATTAATTGCCATTTTTTCTTTTTCTCTTATTGTAGCTGAGCTCCTCACACTTCTTACTATGTTTTTCTCATGAGTTCATGTTCTGCAAGACATGTCAGCTACCCTGCAAGTACTGTGTCTCTCCTGGTGGTGGAGAGGGAACATGTCCTAGGACAGAGCATGTTTGGTCATGTTTTGTTTCCCTTCTGCCTCCATCAAGAGACCCTCAGGGAGCATTCTTATGTATTCACTACAGCATTGCTACTTTTGGAGAATCTCTTATTGTGAATTTCTGGTTCTTGGGTAAGGAAGACAGGAGGATTCTCAGCATATTGGGAACATCCTGCACCTATTTTTATCTGCTCTCCTGCCCTACCAGGTGCTTATAGTTATATGTTACTCATCTTTCTGTGCTCATTTTCTTCAATTCTTGCCTAATACTATTATTATTTTATGTCTCAGATTCGCATTTGAGTAGTCAGTGCTCAAGGAAGTGAAGCCAGTATAATACCACTGCTTCCATAGCTTCCTACACCCATGACTATTGTCTCTTCTCAACACAGCTAAGGATTGTCCAAGGTTTCTGGTTTTGTTTTGTCTTATTTAAGCATTTTTATTATTTTAAGACTGCCAACATATAGATTTTTAAAAATAAACATTTAATTTTGGATATAATAGTTCAAATGCAAGAAGATAAATTTGTATAAACTTTTAACATAATTATCCACCACCCAGATCAAGATAGAGAATATAACAACACCCTAGACACCTAAATGGCTACTCTAAGGAGCTAAACCCCAAAATTAACTACTCTGATTTCATTACTATGGGTTAGTCTCTTTTAGAAAGGTACTTAAATGCATACAATAACTTTTATGTGAATGGTTTCCTTCAATATGATGTTTGTGAAATTCATATATTTGAATGCTATATAATATTCTATTGTATTCACAGTCTAAAATATATTTACCTTTTTGGCCATTAATGGGCATATTTTTATAATTTGGGAGTATATGAATAGTGCTGATATGGACAATATTTTAAATGTTTTTGGGTTCATAAATGTATTGCTTTCTGTTGTGTAATATGACACATACTCTGCTTTGATAAACATTTCCATTACATTTTTCCATGACACCTATTTGTACTGTCAAATGAAAGTAGTATTTTTTTTATTTTAAAGAGAATAAAACAAAACAGAATAAAGCAAATCAGAACAGAACAATGCAAGTGATACAGGCCTTCAAAACAAGACAACAGAAAATCAACAATGGCTACCATAGTGTCTCTCATTTTCTTCAAAATTGCTGTCCATACCATCATACACAATAAAATCAAACAAAACAATACAGAACAAAACCAATCAAGACAAAAGAATGAAAATGTTACAGGACTTCGAAACAAGATAACAGGAAATCAACAATGGCTACTATAATGTCTCTTATTTTCTTCAAAATAACTGTGCATACCATCACACATAATAAAATCAAACAATACAAGTAGACTAAAACCAATCAAAACAAAAGAATGAAAGCATTACAGGATTTCAAAATAAGATAACAGGAAATGAACAATGACTACTCTAATGTTTTGTTTTCTTCAAAATAGCTGTCCATACTATCACACATAATAAAATCAAATAAAACAAAGCAGAATAAAACCAATCGAAACAAAAGGATGAAAGCATTATAGGACTTCTAAACAAGATAATAGGAAATCATCAATAGTTACCATAATACATTATCTTCAAAATAGCTGCCTATACCAGCAGACACTAACAAAACAGGACAGAATAAAACCAAACCTAACAAAATTATAAAAACAATACAAGAATTGAAAACAAGATAATAGGAAATTAACAGTGATTGCCACTTTCCCTTTTTAGGCATTTCCTCCCCTATCACTTTCATAATATCTATTGTGCTTTTTTTTTGGTGGCTCCAGGTGTCAAACTCACAACCTTGCACCTGCCAGGCAGGTGCTTAAGCCACTGAGTCAAACTCCTGGCCCTAGTTTTTTGAGACAGAGTCGCACTACATAGTTCAGGCCAGCCTTGCACTCACATTGTAGCCCAAGCTGGCCTCAAACTCACAATGCTCCTCCTACCTCAGCCTCCTGAGTGCTGGGATTAAAGGTGTGCACCACCACGCCCAGCTCTTCTATTGTTCTTTTTCAATCTCACTAACTACTTCAGGTTTTTATGCTAGGAAGATAACTCAGTGTTCACCTGTATGTGTCCAAACCATTTTATCCAAGAGCATGATCTCCAGTTGCATCCATTTACCTACATAAGCCTCAAAATTATCCTA